>LGRX02009834.1:0-11842 GCA_001247695.2 Cymbomonas tetramitiformis | reverse complement strand
CTTCCTAAACACCCAGCAAGCTGGGGCTAGACCAAAAGGCAGCACACAAAACTCAAAGAATCTACCCTGCCACTCAACAGCAACATAGGTACGAGACATCTCGTGAAGGTCAACGTGGTAGTACCCCGACTTATAGTCGAAGTAAAACAACCCATCATCCTTCCTAAGCAGGTCTACAAAAGGCTGGAGGTGCTCATACTTGAACTTAGGAAAGATTAAGAAAGCATTGAGCCACTTACCGTTGAAGATCAACCGTAATTTGTCCCGAGAGTCGTCCACCATTAAAGGTAGGACAACCCGCGGCTTCCTCGAGACTTCTCTCAAGGCGCCCATAAGCACACACTCCTGCACAGCCTCAGTGACGAAGGCCGTATACCTAACAGCAGACACGTGATTAGGCAGGTGCACTCGAGGCGGAACCCTGCCATCCTTAAACTTCAAGTTAAAACCGTTCTCAATCCAAGACATAACGTACGAAGAGCGCACGAAGATCCGCCAAAAAGAAGCTCGTTCCCTAAGTCTGCCCGCAACGCGGGGCACAGGAACGTCCTGCTCACACAAGGGTACGGCCTCGCCAATCTCTTCCTCAAACAATTCAAGACCTGAAACACAAGGAAAACAACAGCCCGCGGGCCAAAAGTTCATTACAATTTAGGGTTTCGTCCCCAAAAGTTACATTAAGGTTGGGCATTCCACCTCAACCGCAAAGCATTCCGCTAAGCTCATTGTTTTAGCCATCGTGGCTCTACATTCTCACAATTTAACGGTCCGTGCCTCTGCCACGGCCTCTGCCGGCTGGGCGCGGCTGCGAGCATTGGTTTTGGTGGTGCCCCCACTCGTTACAATTCCAGCATTGGAGTTGGTTGCCACGTCCTGCCTGAACAGGCGGCGGTGGCGGAGGCGCTCCAGGAGCAGTCGGACGAGACGCAGCGAAGGCACCCCTGCCTAGGCCCTTAGGTCGCCCCTTGGCAGCCGCAGCTTGCGCGGCGTGAAGCTTCTCAGCTTTTACTTCCTTTTCAGCTTTTCGCATAAGCTTTTCATCTTCCTCATCCTCAGCGTACGACTTTCGTTCTAACTTTTCGCAGATCTTCCAACCAACCTCAGGGCCCTTGTCCGAAACCAACGCCAAGAATTTTGCGCGTGCCTTGGCGCGTGTGATTCCTTTTTCCGCAGTCTCTGACAAGAATTCCAAGGCAAGAGTGACGGTTTCAGGTAGCTCCACACCTTCCAATTACTTCTAGGCATCATTAAGCGCTAACTGCGACGCTGAGTGTGCCACGAAGTGGTGCTGGGTCTCTAAGCGAATTGCTTGCGGAGGCCCTTGTCTTTGCCATCATCGTTGCGAGTCAACTCTAGGCGATCGGACCCTGGAAGCTGAGTGAGGTCAACTGCTGCCTCCCACGGACGCTTACGGTCACCAGAAGCTACTTGCGACAGTCCCTTGAGCTCAGCAAGGCGCGTTGTCGCCCTTTCCATCTGTCGCATCAACTTCAGTTGTGGTTGCGTAAGGTCCTCTCCATCCTGGAACGCAGCAAAAGCGGTCGCGTACGCCGGCTGTGCGTGCAAATCATCAATACGTCGTCTCTGACACAAAATCGGATCGGTGAACCACTCCATAATCAATATACGAATACTACTGAAAGTATATGCGCACTGAAAAACTTACGGTGTTAAGGAACTGTAAAAACGGACACAGACTGTAAAAACGGACACCAAACTGCAAAAAACAGTCTCGGTCGATGAAAGTCGACACAATCACAGTAACACGGCAAGAGGCCGTCACAGTCCGTAGCTGGCCTCTTAAGGCCTCCGACTGATCAGAAAACCTCAGTTTTCAGATCTGCTCCGTATGACAGTCATACTGCCTGTCATACTACACTGATCAGAAAACCATCAGTTTTATAATGAATATGAGTATTGTTTCGAATCGCTCATTAACCTAATGAGGTGTTACCTGTTAGTGACTAACTTTGTACTTTTATATTACAATATAGGTACCATTGACACCTGCAGCAGAAAGCGAGCTGGCTGCTAATCGTGTGCTGGAATTGACACTACGACTAGTTCGTACAGTCTAGTGTCATTCCTGTATGTCATCTTCGGTGGTCAGCCTGTGTCACTCATCTCGGGTATATATCGTTTGTATATCCGAGTTTAGTGATCCGTTGTTTCACCGTCGGCAGCGGGTCCCCACTGCCTGAGTTGCTGTTTCCAGCAGGTTATGGTCCTTCTCACGTTCGCGTGAACTGAATTTTAGCGTAGAATTTTATTTTATTTCCGCCCTATCTTTCGGTTGAGCGTCTCCACGCCTTGTGGGACGCTTTAGAACGAATTCTTCAGATTTTCTGGAAACGACTGCTTACGGCTTTGGGCGATTACGACGGGGTGGACTCCTACGATTTTTGTTTCGTTATTTCATTGTTAGATCTCGTTTTCTTTGATGGATTCACAGCAGTTTTCTTCGAGTGAGGAGCTTCTTGCTCTTTTGGCGACTATTGATAGTTTACAGGAGAGGGTCTCAACCCTCAAACGCTCGCAACTGTTGTCATTGTGTGCCTCTATGGGGCGCGCTCTTTCACATTTTCGGAGTTCGGATTTTTCGGCAGTTTCCTCAGCGGATTCTTCACCAATTTCTCTGCAGATTATTGTTTCAGAGACTGGCACACCGGTTGGTGGTGTCCAGGGCGTTGAGCTTGCAACCGTAGATTCCGAGAATTCTAGACCTTCACTTTGTGAGAAAGGCGTTGGCGATGGCGATGCAGTTTTGGGCGTCCGATCAATTTCTACTCAAGTTTCAACCACTAGACCCTCCCCTAGTGCCACTAGGGCGAGCGACAGCGTGCGGCAGGCCCCTCCTGTCCGCGCGGAAGTTCACTATGTCCATGCACCTCCCATTGTGCCTCCCTATATGGGCTCTGGGGTTATTCGCAGTTATGAGGAGTATTTAAGTAGTGAAGAAGAAGATGAATCGGAGTATCCACTTGGGTACTTCGATGATTCCAGCGACAGTTGTGAGGAAGTAAAGGAGGAGCAAGATGGCCACTTGGCCGCTCCGCATTTTTCGTCCGATCGATTGGAACAGGATGAAACCCTGGACACAGGTTTCCAGGGCGACTCTTATGGCGGAGTTTTGGAGCCCCCACTTGGGGAGGAATTTTTACCGCAAAGCGAGTTTCATGTAGACGCAGTTTCTTTTGAAGATGAGTCTACTACGGACGATGAGATCGAGTACACCGCAGAGGAGTGGGCTGCCTGGAAGGCAGGAGCCCACGATTCCGTTGAAACTGGTGGTGCAGCATTTTATGATGGAGATTCTTATTATGAGGATGATGCTAGTTACGATTCTGGTGATGGCTTCTATTGATTTCTTTAAACAGACAGGCGGTGTTCCCTTTTTGAATTCTCCACCACTTGCTGTAGTTTTGGGCTGAAGGATGCTGTTTTATGTCTCACCACTTGCGGGCAGCCTTTCACAATTAAGACGAGCAATTTACAGGCAAGAGGCCTTTTCAGTTCGCAGCATGCTAAAAGCTAAACCGACAGGCAGACTTATTTTTTACATTCTCCATCACATGCAGACAGGCGAGGATTGTGTGTTCACCCACCACTAGCTGGCAGAGCATTAATTTTAGCAGACCAGAATGGTCCTAGCAATTTCCTAGGCTTAGCAGTATTATTTTGCTAGCCTGTACATTCATCTTGCCACCTGTGACTTTGACTAGCTCCCTAGAGTTAACATCTTGACATTTCTCTGTAAACTCTAGTAGCTAGGGTGGTGAGTGTCACTAGCTGGTCCACCTCAGATGAGGTGGTGTGCTGGAATTGACACTACGACTAGTTCGTACAGTCTAGTGTCATTCCTGTATGTCATCTTCGGTGGTCAGCCTGTGTCACTCATCTCGGGTATATATCGTTTGTATATCCGAGTTTAGTGATCCGTTGTTTCACCGTCGGCAGCGGGTCCTCACTGCCTGAGCTGCTGTTTCCAGCATCGTGGTCCGGGCGGCTCATTGTTGGCTTACAAGGCTGGAGAGACAGCGAAGCGCGAAGGCGGCCAAAGAACAGAATGCTGAGCAAGCAGCGCAGAACTGGCAGTCCTTGCTCACTTTGCCGAAGCAGCGGCGTTCAATATCTCATTCTAATACGATTCGGTACCAGATTGAGTATACGAACCACCGGTTCCCCAGAGTCGTTAACGCCAAAGACGTTAAGGGGATAATTCAATACGTGCCATTGAGATTTATATTAAAATTTAGGCGAGAACAAGGTAATAAATTATATTATTATCGTTATTTGATTGGTCAGAACTTAAAATATTCGATGACGTTCAATTCGTTGCGATCGTTCGGTAATAGCTCGAGGGTCTCCGAGAGACGACGCGACGCCTCCCCCTTCTGTTCCCCCCTCCGTTAATCGATCGGAGCGCGCGAGCGCGAGCGGAGCGGGGGCGAAGCCTCCGCGACGCGAAGCGGGAGCAGCGCGCGGTCGGTTGATGTTCGACTTGGACTTCGAACGCCAACGCCATAAGGCGCATGCCAAGCTATGGTATGCATTGCAATGCGAATGCCATGCCACAGAACGAGAAGTCAGAACTCCTACTCGCAACCACAATCAATTTTGGAAATTGATTTTCCCCCACCTGTACGTTCACGTACCCCCTATATATATTATATAGGGATAAGTCTACATCGGGGGCCGACATTTCATTTAAATCCACATCGGGGGCCGACATCTCATTTTAATCCACATCAGGCGGACGCTTCATTTTAATCCACATCGGGGCGGACGTCATTTAATCCACATCGGGGCCACTTCATTTTAATCCACATCGGGGTAGACATGTGATTTTAATCTACATCGGCGACATCTCATTTTAATCTACATCGGGGGCCGACATCTCATTTTAATCCACATCGGGTGTAGACATCTCATTTTAATCCACATGGGGGGTATGCATTACCTTCAACGTAAGGATATAATATAAACGAAACATAATTATGCAAATCCAACCGGTAGATATGTAAATCATATCGCGATGAAAATATCTACCGGTTGGATTCGCGAAATAATGTTTTTTGGAGTGTCCAGCAGTGAAAAACTGTTTCATTTCGCCAAACAAGACAGTCTTTCATCGTTTGCGGCACCAAAAAACATTATTTCGCAAATCCAACCGGTAGATATGCTCATCGTAATACGAGTTACACATCTACCGGTTGGATTTGCGTAGTTATGTTTCGTTTACATTATATAGTTGCGTGTGTCTTCTCTTTACGCATGCTATGCAATGTCAACCCCCTGATGTGGATTAAAATGAGATGTCTACACCCGATGTGAAACGTTTAGGCGTGTCAGCCCCCGATGTAGATTAAAATCAAATGTCGGCCCCCGATGTAGATTAAAATGAGATGTGCCTCGATGTGGATTAAAATCAAATGTCGGCACCCGATGTGGATTAAAATGAAGTGTCTGCCCCGATGTGGATTAAAATGAGATGTCGGCCCCCGATGTGGATTAAAATGAAATGTCGGCCCCCGATGTAAACTTATCCCTATTATATATTATATAGGTATGTGGTGACAACCGAAAGACACCGTCTCAGCAAACTCCGAAAATCAATCAGCACTAACACAAGCGAAGGCGTTTTGTCCTCTCGTCTGTCTGTTAAAGCGCACCAAAAATACTATATCATCACGAGTTTTCCATCACATACCGACTGCTGAGAGACTCGGTTCCAGGCTTATTTTGCAAAAAGCCTGGAATTGTAAACAAGCCAAGAACTAGGATAGCATCTTCGTTCCTGACGTCTATTCCTTTAATAGTCTTTGTGTTCTAAGAAATCATTTGGATAGAAGGGAACTTTCACCTTGACCCTTGATCGAAGCCTAATGTGGAGCCCTTTCAGATGTGCCAGCAAGGCTGTGTGAGTTGAAAGCAGGAAGCGAAACAACAACATATTATTTGAGCAGCGGACAAGCTATTTTTAAAAACTGATAACGCTTTGAATAGCATGGTGCAGCATCTGAGCTCCGAGATGAAAGACTGGATTCGGCTTCCGAAGTTCCAGCCGAGTGTCGTCGGAGAAAATCGCGCCAAAGTTGAAGTGCAAGCGCGCATAAAAGAGTCCCTTCCTCCTATTAAAACAGGAAACTTTGTACGAGAAAAAAAAAATGTCGGGGCTGGGAGCATTACTGCTAGGGTGAGTAGATGACTCCGGCCATACTCATATTCGTTTCATTGTGCTGGGCAGTGTTGGAGCTGCAGCGAGCTGAGAGGAAAAGTCGTTTCCCCTTTGGCTTCAGAGAAGTTGTTTTTCCCCTTTAGAAACAGAAAGCTGCGATTCACCTCTGGACTCCTTTGCTCGTCGCTCCTGAATAGAGACTGGCGGAGATGAAATAAAACAGCCATGGCGGGAGCGCGAGGGAAAATGGCTGGCAGACAAACAGCAGCGAAGTACCTGGTCAGTGCCCACCGCCAGAAAGATCGGAGGTCCGAGATGAGCGCGGTGCGTCCTGGAGGTCTTAAACGCACACACCGTAGCGCCACGTGGAGCACCCCCAACGCTAGCGTACAGGAGTCCTGCCCTGGACCAGACGGTGGAACCCGTCTGCTGCCTAGGGCAATACCACGGCTTGCTCACGGGCCGGCAGCCTGTACGGCAGGCCGCCCTGCGTGCGCTATGACAGAGGCATCAGGTTCTATGTGGCAGGGGTTCTTGGTGCTCGCGGCACCCGCATCGGGTCACTTGGTCATAGTGCGTTCTGACAGATAGCAGGTCGGAATTTGCAAGGGCCTCTGTGCCATCCCTTTGAATACCGAGAGAGACAACTCTGCGCTGTAGAGGGGCCCGTCCTGCCCTACAGGGGCCCGAGAGAGGCAACCCTGAGCTTTCGGGAAGCGTGTGCCATCCCTTTGAATACCGAGAGAGACAACTCTGCGCTGTAGAGGGGCCCGTCCTGCCCCTGAGGGCCCGAGAGAGGCAACCCCGAGCTTGGGAAGCGTGTGCCATCCCTTTGAATACCGAGAGACAACTACGCGGCTGTGAGGCCCGCCTGCCCTACAGGGGCCCGAGAGAGGCAACCCTGAGCTTTCGGGAAGCGTGTGCCTTCCCTTGAGATATGTGTATGAGAGGCAATCCTAAGGTGTTGGAGGGCTTGCGCATCCCCTCAAATACCGAGAGAGGCCAGCCACTGCTGTGGGAGGAACTGCGCCGAAGTTGAATACTAATGAGGCAAGGAGCTTGAGCTGAAGGGACTATGTAACAAATTTTTTCTTGGCGTTTGTGCTACGCTTTCGCGCCCAAGTTGGCGGGCGGCAACATGTTCTGTCACCGTGGCGTCACGCGGACTGTGCGGGTGTGGAGGACGGGTCACCGGCCAGGCCGCTTCTTGCCCGACTTGCAGCAAGTTCCTCCGAAAATCAATTACGACTACTTGCCGGTGTCAGTCGGCCTAAACAGGGATCAGTTGTTGAAGAAGGAGGTTACGGAGCTGCCATGTGGCGCACTATCTATACCAGATTATCTTTTGAAGGTTGGAAATGTCAAAATATTATCCAAGAAACCCAAGGGAAAACTCCGTCTTGTTTCGATAGCAGGTGCCCATACAATAGCGCGATAACGGTGAAGTTTACATTTAAATTTATAGGTTTGATTTTAGTTTCTTTCAAAATGTAGTTAATTTGCATGGTTTACTCTTCACAAGGAAAACATATTAGAATATTAGAGATCTCTTAGACTATAAAGATAAAGGGATACCCAAAACTTTGGTGGAATGTTTTTTGATAATGTGTAATAGTACCATAATGAACATGTTTATAAGTATATGAACGTATTTGACTTTGACCAAGGATTTTGATATGAGGATTAATTGCAAATAGCCATATGCCCACATAAAACTCATGGTGCTCACGGAGAGACTGATTCCCCCCCCCACCATGGAGTGGGGGCTTGTCTCCTGCTTTCCCCCATCAGCTGTGTTATATTTCTGAAATAAATTGGACGGACTAAACGGTCAACCACAGATCTCGCTGTCACGGGCTAACGCGTTCATTAGGGTATAGCGGGCGGAATTTCAGGAATTTGAAACCTCCGGAACGAAGTTGTGGCAGAGGTTATCATTCTCCGCGAAACGGATATACAAATACTCAATAGGAATATGTGATAATATTATGTAGCAAGAGGTTACTTAGATTGATACATTATGTTAGAATTCTTTACTTTGCTGGATGGGGGCAAACTGCGGGGTGGAAAGCGTTCCGCCTTAAGCTAGAATTGCATATTTAACATATCACAATTGAGCATAGAAAATGTTGAAAGCGACATCTATTGCAACAATCGATAGTCACAGACGCAAAACGTGACCGCCAAGCGAGCGTCGCGAGAGGCAAATCTCAGAAAAACGAAAAGCAAATATTTTCGTGTCACATATGATACACGGGTGACCGGTGAAAACTCCACGCGTTTTGTGTAAGCACTCCACGCCGTGTTTTACTCCACATTTTTCGTGTCACGACTCCACGTGCGTCATCTCTGGATCATGTCATGTCGCTTTTCGTTTCGTTTCTGTGACACAGAGGAGGAGGAATGTTCTCGCCCCGCTCGTGTCGCGATGTCATCTGTCGCTCGGTCAGATCGGGCAGATCCTGAAAAATGGTAGCGAGCGCAAGCAAGGCAAGCGGAGGGCAAGGGCGAGGGCAAGGGCAAAGGCAAGGGAAAGGGCTGAGGATAGCGGCAGTTGCATATAGTTTAGGAGCATACGAAAAATATTTTCGTTCAGAAATAGTTTTTATGTGCTTCTGGGATCGCTTAGGTACTAATACCGCTGACGGGAAGGGCGGGTCGCAAGCATCTTTGAAGCATTCGCGTTTCAAAGATGCGTTTTGTATTTTGGGTGCGACTACCCAAATTACAAATCAGCCGAGCGCTTCCCGTTAGCGCGGGGTATTCAGCATCAAACTGTTGCATATTCATAAGGTTACGACTTAGGATCCAAGCGCACAAAGGCATCGGGCGAGTATCTTGGACACGAACAAGATTCTACAAGCCTTGTTTTGGGTTTGGGTTTGAATCTACCCAAACCCAAAACTGCCTAGTAGAATAGGAGTTCTCGTGCGTTTCAGCACGCGAAACTCCGCATAAGTAATCATAACAGTAATATGAGTTGCGATCCCGTCGTTCAAGGTCTAATGTTGAGAACTCGCGAGACGAGAGTATGTCAACATCGTGCGTTTTGGGTTTGGGTTTGAATCTACCCAAACCCAAAACTGCCTCGCACCGCTTGAGTTCTCGTGCGTTTCAACCGACGAAACTCATCACAAATATTCATATCAGTTATATGAACTTATCTTGTGAAGCACAGGGCTTGGGTTTAAGCATAGGTGAAACAGATTGATATCCTACGAGACATGTCAGTCCAACCCAAACCCAAAACATGTCTCGCGAGTGTTGACATACTCTCGTCTCGCGAGTTCTTAACATCAGACCTTGAGCATCGGGAGCGGAATTCATATTACTCTTTTGAACATTTGTGCGGAGTTTCGCGTGCTGAAACGCACGAGAACCCCTATGCTGCTAGGCAGTTTTGGGTTTGGGTAGATTCAAACCGAAACCCAAAACGCACGATGTTGACATACTCTCGTCTCGCGAGTTCTCAACATTAGATCTTGAACGACGGGAGCGCAACTCATATTACTGTTATGAATATTTCTGCGGAGTTTTGCGTGCTAAGACGCACGAGAACTCCTATTCTGCTAGGCAGTTTTGGGTCTGGGTAGATTCAAACCCAAACCCAAAACAAGGCTTGTAGAATCTTGTTCGTGTCCAAGATACTCGCCCGATGCCTTTGTGCGCTTGGATCCTAAGTCGCAACCTTATGAATATGCAACAGTTTGATGCTGAATACCCCGCGCTAACGGGAAGCGCTCGGCTGATTTGTAATTTGGGTAGTCGCACCCAAAATACAAAACGCATCTTTGAAACGCGAATGCTTCAAAGATGCTTGCGACCCGCCCTTCCCGTCAGCGATATCAGTACCTAGCGAGCCTAGAAGCACATAAAAACTATTTCTGAACGAAAATATTTTTCATATGCTCCTAAACTATATGCAACTGCCGCTATCCTCAGCCCTTGCCCTTCGCTTGCATCTGCCTGCACGACACGAGCGGGGCGAGACGATGCATTCCTCCTCCTCGAGCGGAGGGGAGGAGTGTTCTGCGACACACGCACGGGACACGGCACGACGCGACGGTCCTTCGCGAATGACCGTGATATGACATATGTCACATGCGTGGAGCGGTGACACGAAAAACGTGGAGCAAAACACAGCGTGGAGTGGTGACACAAAACGCGTGGGGTTTTCACCCTTTTTCCATGATACACCCTACCAAACACACTCATACAAAAAACCGGAGGTGTGACGCTAAGCCACTTTACGGAACGCAAGATTAAGAATAATGCAGATATTGCATTATTTTGAATTAACAGTTCACAATATCGTTATCTACTACGAATGGCATATGCATGCACATATCGTTATTAACAAATTCCAAATCACTGACATATCGGAAAATATATCGGAATAACTGAATATCGGACGGAATCGATCCTTCGGTTGTATCAAGCAGGATTTCCATGAATTTCACTACCTCACCCTGCCTTCGCCCCCCTTCGCCCCGCTCCTTACGACCTCAAGACTTCGTCGGGTGGGCAAATAAAGTTGATATTTGGATTCCTCGCTAAAAAGTGATTAAAGTATGTCACCACCACGCTGATCAATACACTTTCGATGACTGTTTCCAGCCCCTTCCGGCTTCCGCCGCACCCACCCGAGTTAGCCAAACCCGCATTTCGCACCCCTCAGCCCCGCAGGGAAGCTCAGAGCGCCCACGCGCATTCGATCAACGTACCAACCCGGCCTCAATCCACACCCCACCTTATATATGACTTCTACATGACCTAATGCATCTTAGGGTGCCGATGGTACCCCCCACAACGACGAACAAGTCGTCACTCATCAACGCTTCCGCACGGCACCAGGTTTCCCCATAAGGAACTGGGGAAGTCATCCTCCTGCTTGATACCCTGGGCGACCCCCCCTCGGACTCCACTGCCATTTGGGCAGCATATCCGACTAGCAGAGGGACGCCGCCACATTCAGGGTTCGCCCGACACTACACTCCATCATTTAAGTTCTTCCTGGCGTATGTGAGCCCCACATAGGTACCATCGATACATTACGCCCGCTGCAAAAAACCTTAACATTATGGTCAAATGTCTTGCCCGGAATCCAGCCCTGTGGCCACCCCCTGAGTGCACCCCACCATCTCGGGCGAAGTTCGATGCCAACCGACCCATGGCCTTAATACAAAGTCAAGCACATCCCAACGGATGCATTTTACCACCCACGACCCCATCTCACCATTCTCACTCACCCTTAAGCCAGCCGCCCCACGCCACCCTCACACTCAGCCCCCAGCCTTAAATCGGACACCCCCTGTGGCCACCCCCTGAGTGCACCCCACCATCTCGGGCGAAGTTCGATGCCAACCGACCCATGGCGTCAATACAAAGTCAAACACATCCCGACGGATGTATTTTACCACCCACGACCCCATCTCACCATTCCCACTCACCCTTAAGCCAACCGCCCCACGCCACCCCACCTCAGCCTACCACAAGAATTGTGGAAGATTTTCACCAATTTTGAAAGTGCGATTTCGCCCCCTTATCTATCCTGAATCGTGTAAAGGACCCCAAATCTATGCTCTACGTTGAAAAGTACTTCTAGTATCATCCCTCCTCACTAGTCCTAGAGCGCTACCAAAATTTCGGAATTTAGGTATGGCC
>LGRX02009833.1:0-24432 GCA_001247695.2 Cymbomonas tetramitiformis | reverse complement strand
GTGGAGGTGAGGTGCGCCCACTGGGGTCATGACGTGTGGAGGTAAGGTGCGCCCACTGGGGTCACGATGTGTGGAGGTGAGGCGCGCCCACTGGGGTCATGATGCGAGTAGGTGAGTTGCGCCACTGGGGCCATATCACGGAGACGGTAGCAGCGGACGTGCGCGATACCTATATGCCGCATATATGAGATTGTTAATGAGACCTCCAGCCCCAAAGTGGTACTCGCGGTGGTGCAGCATTTTGGCGAGCGCGCTGTTCCTGGTGTTCCCGAAGCCGCCTTTCTGCTCCATGCGCCGCCGCAACCCCGCACAACCCCAAAGGGGTGACCAAACACCTCTGACATTTTCGTACAGGTCCATCCCATCACATCCATGTGCCCTCTGCACCAATCCTACCGTCACACGCCTGGCCTCATAGCCCCTGTGTGGTAGGTCATATCACCTCCCATTACATCCCATCAGGTGCGTGCTGTACTAGTGCTGCATCCTGTGTGTTGCTCTGCCAATCAACACGCCGCCACGGCATCTCCATGCATGACGCCCCACCGTGAGCATTCTGCTGCCCTGACTCTGGCAACACCGGCAAAGCAACGGAGATGCCCTATGAGTGACACGTATATACCCTTCATGCACATCCTTGGGCTCTGCCAAATCATTAAAACCTGTAAAACCTGGCGATCTCCAGCACATCGAGATTGATGCCCGGATATCAACATTGATGCCTGAGATCCCCCCTTGCACACCTACTTGTGCATGCGGTTGCAGCCTAAGAGCGGGCGGCGTAGGCCTTGCTGCTGCAAAGCCCATGCTCTTCAGACACTATCCGAGGGGTATGGAATCACCGAGTGTTATGCCGAAACCATGTCCATATTTAACACATCGCAACATGCCATCTTAAATATGGAAAGTTTTATCAACAGACAAGGCTTCGGCTTAACACTCGGTGATTCCATACCCCTCACACTACCACTCTTCGGCAAGCCCGTGCATCTATGCCACAGCCGCTCCGTTGGCTGCATAGATTTGAAGTGGTGCGGCGCACCTTCTTCTTCTGCAGGCTCATATCCTCGTGGAAGGGCTTGCCTCCCTTGGGGATGTGAAAGTAGTGCTCGCTGTCTGCGCCGTACTCGAGCAGCTTGAGCATCATGAAGTAGTCGCTCTGGCTGACGTAGAATGTGAGGGCTGTGCAGCCCCAGTCCTCCACGTCGGAGTCGGGGTTCGCCCCGGCATCCAGCAAGGTCTCCACCATGCTGCGGTAGAACTGCACGGCTTGCTCCGCGGCCCCGCTCTCATTCTCTGCACAGTGCCAAACCACGAGGCAGAGTGCCACGCCCCTTTTTTTAGAACTTCACGGCTTGCTCCGCGGCCCCGCTCTCATTCTCTGCACAGTGCCAAACCACGAGGCAGAGTGCCACGCCCCTTTTTTAGAACTTCACGGCTTGCTCCGCGGCCCCGCTCTCATTCTCTGCACAGTGCCAAATCACGAGGCAGAGTGCCACGCCCCTTTTTTAGAACTGCACGGCTTGCTCCGCGGCCCCGCTCTCATTCTCTGCACAGTGCCAAATCACGAGGCAGAGTGCCACGCCCCTTTCTTTAGAACTGCACGGCTTGCTCCGCGGCCCCGCTCTCATTCTCAGCACAGTGCCAACCACGAGGCAGAGTGCCACGCCCTTTTTTTCCCTTGAACGCTCCACATCACATGCCAAATCGGGCAGCCCTGATCACGCCATTTGTGGCCATATTGCCACTGGGTGCAGCCCACGCCAAACCCTATGCAGTATAGCCGATGGGTGCAGCCTCTGACAAGTGTCTCTGACCCGCGGAGGTAGTGTGGGCATGGCGCACCCTCTGCCATCGAAATAGATTACAGGATCTAGCAGCATGAGACAAACAGAAGTGAATTTGGGATGACAAGGGACCCAGAACTCACTTATATAGTAGGTGTGCTTGGTGTCCATCCCCCAGAAGGATTGATGAGTTGCTTCTGAGGATGAGGCCTTCTTCTTTTGTGATTTCACTGCACATCACACCACACCCGCTCGCTCGGTAGCCGAAGTACATCTGCTTATCGATTTGCTTCTGATCGAAAGCAAGTGCTGTCCATGTGCTGCTCAGATTGAAACGTCCAAACGTGATAGGGCGAGCACCTCAAGGCGGCAAAGCAACCCAACATTTGAAGGTCGCGTTCTTGCACTTCACGCCAGATGCCTCACAGTATGCTATCAAGAGCATGCAAAAGGTCGATCGAGCACTTGAGGTCAAGCAGTTTGTGCTTTCCAGCATACCTTTGAACTCGCCCACCTCGGCACGTGCCTTTGAGTCCATCACGACCGCTGCCGTGAAGGCTTCGTCCACGAAGCGATTGGACAACTTCAGAAGGATATCCAGCATTTCCTTTTTGCCACAAAGCACGCACAGGGACAGAGGATCCACCTGTGAAAGATCCCCAGAAAGGTTAGTGTGAGGACAAAAAGCTTTCACTAGATGCACAAGCATAGAATCGAGCAATACGCTCGTCACCTCGACCCTCTCTTCTACCTAAGCAAGAGCGCCCGATGCGGGAACAAGCAGGATCAGCAGACTGCGCGGACAAGCCTCAAAAATATAAGTGCGAAGAAGCTCTCACCTGCTTCAAAAGAACTTTCTCCTCTAGGCCGGGGGGTCCGATAGTTACTCGAGCGTGCCCGCCGCACATAGAGATATCTCCCCCGAGGCCGGCCCATCTTTCAGCGAACTCATGGTTGTCCTCCATGATGGCGTAGTGGAGCCAGCCTGTGAGAGGAACGGAAAACGAATAACAGTAGGGTCTGGGAAGTACTGAAAGGCTAAGCAACTGCTGATGAAGAGTATCAGGCTGCGACCGGAATGCTCACTTTTAGGAAATGCGATTGTTTTTACTTCCAAGGAACACTTTGCAGTAAACAACGGCTGGATGCAGATAGTGTTACGAATAACGTCCGGTGGTCCTACCAGGCCACTGGGGCTAAGCCAGTATGTACAGAGTGAATTGATGTTTGATGTACAAAGTGCCCGTCCCAGTTTGCGAAGGTTAACGGGGCTCACCTAATCCTAAGGTGTCGTCGTAGTAGCTGTTTGGAGACGCCCCGTGATCCAGCAGAGTTAAGGCTAGCTCGAATTTCTGTGTCGGAGACTTCTGCAGAGCATACCACAAAGAGCTCCGGCCCTTGTGGTCGACTTTGTTGACATCAGCACCAAATTTCAGAAGCTCCGACACAGATTCCATTCCTCCCCCTCGCGCCGCCACCATCAGAGGTGTTGCCCCTTCAAAATCCTGGATGTCCACAGCCGCACCATTCTGCAAACATACAACCAGAAAGTGAGGTCTCATTGCCACATGGATTTTACCTATGACGTTTCAGGTATTAGCAGAGGTACACCCAATTGTGAAAACCACTGCTCAAAAAGAGAGCAAGAGCTGTTGTCGCAGATCGTCAAGACTAACGAAACTAAACTATAAAACAAACAAACGCCACCTTCCTTCTCAGCTTCAGTCTCAAAGGCTGGGGACACAGCCAAGACACGAGCACAAGTGGTTGGCCCGCTAGATAAAGAAAACCACTTCGCATATCGTTTACCAACGAGGAACATCTCCTCTCCGAACACACATAGCGTGAAAGAAACCCTAGCGACGCTAGCGAGAGTATTATATTGATAAACGGGATGCACCTGAAGCAACAGTGTGACAAACTCCGGGTTTGGTTGCAGCAGTGCACACGCGAGGGCCGTTTTGTCGGAATTATCCATAAGCTCGAGATCAACGTCCTTACATGTCTTCAATATCGCGCTTACTCCTTCCAGGAAACCGGCGTTCACACCTCGCATTATGCACGTGCAACCATCTTCGTCTTGCAGATTAGGGCTGGCATTGTGCTGCAGAAGCACTTCGAGGATGTCCAGATGCTTACAGTCTGCTGCCACCGTGAGCGCGGTTTGATTCACTACTCCCACGGCATCGATGGCAGCTCCCACTTTGAGTAGTTCCAGGACGCACTCCATGTAACCCCTCGCCACAGCAATGCACAGTGCTGTAGAACCCCTCTTGCCGTGCCGATCCGTATCCGTACGATTATCTGAGTTTCCGCAAACCCATTGGCGTGAGGTAAACCACTCGCAGTTAGCCCAAACGCCATCTGAAAGGGGGAAACAGCGTGCAGGAACAGGGCGGGGCCGTGACCAGACCTTATCCTTAAAGTTTCTAGAGACAGCCATCTACTACAAAAATATGTCAAGTGTGTGTGTAACAGTGCTCAACTCGTCGCTTTGATGGTAAGGCTGCTAAACAGGTGAACGCATATGCAGCAACTCAGAGGACCCCGGGCTTCGAGAGTGAACGTCGTCCGGTGGCAAGCCTCCCCGTTAGCAATAAAAACACGGTACGGTACGGTAGCAAGGCATTAGTGCTTCTTCACTTCATGGCGATTCAAGTTAAAGTGAATTATGATGCGGCGAACAGAGCAGGTTAACACGGGTTCGCCGCTAATAATCTCGGAAGCATTGAAATGGAAAGCAAGAGACACTCCCAACATACCTGACAGGAGAAGCATTACAAGATCAGTGTATCCCCGTAAAAGGGCCTCGTGTAGTGCGGCGTTCCCATCTAAGTTCGGTAAGTTCACGTCGAACTCTTTATCTTTGCAATTATGAAGCAGCGAGCGAACTGAATCAATGCTATTCTTACAACAGCCTGCCAAGAGCGGCGTATTTCCCTTGAGGTCTTGGTGATTTATAGATATTTTTTCAGCGTCGACTAACAATTCAACCATCTCCTTATGATCGAGCTCCATAGCGATTTGCAGGAGAGACTTTCCTTCATTATTCACGACCTGGAGATTCGCGCCGTACTCAACCAGCAGCTTCGCCTCCTCAAACTTCTTGAGCGTTACAGCCTGGACAAACGTTTGCAAGCCGTACACGGGTCACGACAAGGTAAAAGAGAGATTTCTGAGTGGACAGGATCGTTGGACACGTGTGCAAACTGAAGGGTGCCAGTGTGAACACATACTTCTGGATATCATATACAAACGAAAGCCCAAGAAAAGCTTTTTCGGGCGTAGGCAGAGATCACAAGCTCAGCGCATACTCTGGGGCAACCTGGGATTTCCAGAGCTATGTGGAACACGCACAGTTGAGGACCCCAGTAGCCACAGTATATGAGAAAGTTTGTGTACACACGCGCCGTATGCACAAATTATCCAAGCGACTGGCAGACTTTAGAAGCACCTTAAGGATGGTCACCAAAGTCGGCCTTTCTTTCAAGTTGGGAAGGTTAGGATCGGCGCCTTTTTCCAACAATATTTTCACAAACTTCCCGTCGTCTCTCTCCGCAGACTGCACAGCAATGTCAAGTGCGGTCTGAAAGGACCTGCGCGCAGAAGAAGCCCAAAACACGAGTTCGAATAGTCAGGCAAACTCTGCTTCCGTGAGAAACAAGTCAAACAGTTGTCACACCACAGTGCAGTGTGCTATGCCAGCAGTCAGGAATTCTTGGATCGCAGGGAGTGGTAGCTTACGTGTTTGATAGCATCAAGTTGAGATTCTGCTTTGTTGACAGAAGCAATTGCAGCATGTTGAGGTTCAGATTCTTTGCAGCTAGCATGCAAGGGCTGTTGCCAACGTCGTCCCCCGTGTTGACGTCGGCGCCAGCGGTGAGTAACAATTCAACACACTCTAGTCTGCCGCTGCTAACGGCCATGTGCAAGGGCCGCGCGCCCTTGTTGCCATCCCACATCTGGAGAACAGGGGGGATTATATTGCCCCTCCGGTTCAAGTCATCGCTGACTTCCTCTTCGTCGACATCGACACCGACCTGTAAAAAGTTGGTTGTCTTATCCTCGTTGACCCACTTTGGGACCGACAAAGCCACCGCCTCCAAATTGGACTTGTTCTCGATGAGTAGCAGGGTTATTTCGAGGTTCCCCGTCTCGCATGCGAAGTGCAGTGGCGTTTTCCCCCATTCGTTACGTATCAGAACATTCGCGCCCTTTTGTAACAACAGTTTCGCACCTTCATACCAGCCATTTTCCGCGCAGATCATGAGTGCGGTGTTCCCGAGCTGGCCCTTGTCCATCGTGGCGTCGAACGCAGGTTCATCCACGTCAAAAGTGCCGCCTGGCACGACATAATCACAGTTCGCATATCAAATGCAGGCGCAAAACTATTTCAAGTAGCGACGAAAAATAACTCTCCGACGCCTCGCGCGCTGGCTCTCGCAAAAATCAAGGAGATGCAGAAAGTTGGTCATGAAAGCAGGCTTCACAGTTGTGACACGTCGACTTCGCTTGCACACAGAGTAGCCGTAGAGAACACCAAAGGTGTGTAACTCAGTCATTGTGGTATGTAAGAACCGAGTCCTGGTGGGCTTGGCTAGTTTCATGTAAGAAAGGAAAAGCTACCTTCGAGCAGGCTGCTGAATTCCACCATATTTTTTTTAGAGGCGGCACTGCGCAGCGCTGTGCAACTCTGGTCGTTCCGTGAAAATTCCAGATATGCATTTTTTGCATTGTCCTTGTTCGGCAAAATGGGCGAGACTGCCGACGTCCAGCAACAAAACATGACAGCGACCTGTACAGCGTGTTTCTTATCTCACGCCTTTAGATCGCCATTCGCATGGGAGGCGATACAAACGCCTCCCTGGTAGTTTCCTGCTGGTTCCCTGAATTCTGTATGACGTGAAAGAGCAACGAACTATCGCATCTCAGCTTCGAACTTTGTTGATTGGCATAACGTTAAATGACCACTCGAATGAGCACCAATTTTGGTAACATCACATGCAATAGTTCATGGAACAACATTTTTAAACAGTATTATCAAAATATATATTTTCGGTCAGATCCCCGGTCGTGGTGGGTAACACTTACTGTGACACATTATTCCGGTATTGACTATAAACAGCGTGACAATACACCCTAACGTAATATAGAGCTGCACAACTTAATCTGGTCCGTTCATTTTTAATAATGGCAATTTTCCAAATCCGACAGTCCATATACGATTACAGAGATCAAAGAACGATACAGTCCTTTTCGCTGCCCAGGAATCTCTTAGGACCTTCCGATGTTCCCGATCTAAAAACCTTGAACGGCTCAACTTTAGTTGGGCACCCCTAACGTAAAAAGGCTGTATTCGTATTGACTTTTGAGAGCTAATCAAACGTGCATTTTCGATGACGACGATGACTCGAAAATTACGCCAGACACTGTGTATAAAATTATTTTCGATCTGACGGTACAATTACATGTACACACTACACAGTCATCGGACGCAGATAAATCGGTGTTGGGAAGCTCGAGACAGTTTGAAACTGTTGCTTAATCACTTTCGACTGCCGTTCACTTCAAAATACACCGCTGCTGTTGACCCGGGTCAGCAGCAGCGGTGTATTTTTTATCATATATTATTGCACGGCATACCATACGACATATCACAGTGCATATATGCATACACTCTTCAATTGCGAACCGCTCATGTCCAACTGCACGTGATCAGCTTGGCCTCCCTTGCGCGAAGATGCTCGCGTGAGGTTAGCCATCCGCAATACAACGCGCCCGCACGAACAAACGTAACCACAAGCCTGTATTCAAGTAGCTTGTGTCACGCACAATAAACAAGTTTATAGGTTGCCAAGTTTGTTCATTTCACTTGAGTGGATGAACAATCTACGTGACCTAGCTAGGCGACTCGCCCCGGAATGCCGGTGCACAAGGAATGGTATGCTGGACTTTAGGTTCAGGGTTATTATTATGGGCTCTGATAGCCCCTAGCCTGACCCGTCTCTGATCGGAACCGTGACTCCGCTAGTAGCTAGGATGACAGTACAGTAGTGTTGTACTGTCAGTCATCACTTCGTATTATCCGGGTTTCCGAGATGCATGATAAAAGCACTCGGCCGGACTGATTATGGGAGCTTAGCCAGTTTGTTTTACCCGAGCGGAACACCTGTTCTCGCAGGTTATGCGCGTCACCACTTCCCTAGTAATTCTGATGGCACAGCGCCAAGCTGTTGCCATGATTGGCTAAGTTTTGACACAGAGATGGGGTGGGCGCCCCCTTAGACAGTGGTTTTCTCTCCGCAGTATGGCCTACTTTTGAAGTGGAGATCGGTTTTTCGGCATTTATTCGGCAGAGTATCGTCGCTGAGTATGGTTATATTTTACGTTCCGTTTGATCAGCGGGCAGGACACTCCGCGTTTTGTGGGTCGCTCCCACGGTTAGCCACTTGGCTCATGACCTGCTTGATTGTGCTATTGCTTGCTGAGGCTCCTGCAGGAAATGGCCGCTGCGAGATTGTCCATTACTGTCGCACCGCTAGCCCGCAATCCCATCTCACCGTCATTTTAAAAATGGACACAACGCCAAGACCACGTACACGCGCTAGGGCGCGTAAATTAGCGACTATGTTCGATGATGTTGGGGCATTGAATTCGGCTACCCCCACGACGCCGCGTTTGGCTTCGGCTGACGAATCGGCTGCGGCTGCAACGCTCGTTCAGCGATTACGAAAGGATTCTTTCGATGTTCAATGTGCGAAGACAGCAGCCACTAAAGTTCTGGGAGACAAAACAGCAAAATTGCATGGCAATGAATCGTCGGCTTCGGACATTTTTTCGCAGCTGGTTTCCGAGATTCAGCAGCTTTTCACGCTGCAGTCGCAGGCACTTGCGCCCCTGTTTGAGCTGTCTGCTGCCGATGTCCCTGTCATGACTGCTGCAAATGAGCTGTTGTATTCTGTGCTGTTGCTGCTGACTGCGCCAGGGTCTCCTGCCCGTAATTGGGTGGAGGCTTCTGGGGCCGATGTTCCTGCTGACGGCAAACGTGCCACCCTCGAGGTGGTGCGTATGCTCGCTGATGATTCGACTCCGTTCGAGTCTCTGACTGAGCTGCTTGACGTGAGAATTTCAGATGAAAGTGACCCTGACTCTGGCATTCGTCTTTTTAACAGTTGTCTTCGGGATGCGCAGCGTCTGCAGACGCTGCCCGAAGACGCTGTTAAAAGGCAATTCCTCTCTGCCCTGTCTGGACCGGCTTACGCCACGCTGGTTGACTCGTTTGCTCGAGCTGACCAGCGTGCGGCTGTGAGTCTGCTCACCCTGCAGGCGCGCGTGCGCGAGCAGTACCGCTGCGGGCGGCTCTCGGGCAAGCGCACTGCGGGGCGCCCCATGTCCGTAGCATCTTGCACCACTGACACTGGCCTGGCTTCGGCCATCGAGCGGCTCAGTTCTCAGTTGGTCAAGTTGCAGCGGGATGTGGATTCCCTTAAGAAGGGTGGCTCCAAGCCACCTCATGGGAAACACACTCCGCGCGGCTTCCACCGACCTGGAGTGCAACCGCTTGCTCATTCCGCCTCTTCGGAGGTGGCTTTTGACAAGCGGTCTGGCACCTTTGTCCCAACGTGCAGGCACGAGAAGTGCCGCGCCGTTGGGTCAAAGCATTGGCTGAGTGAGTGTCCTCACAAGGACACTCACCCATTGTCCATTTCGGCGTCCTACTGCCAAGCCGTCGAGTCTTATGACTCCGACGTGCTTGCCCTTCGTTTTCAGCGGTACTATGACGCTGGGGATGAGGGGTCCATGGAGCACTTGTGTGCTCTTGTGGGGCAACCTGAAATCTGTGAGCTGTCTGCGCATTCCTTTGCTCCAGAGCCTACGGCTCTGCAGCAGTTCAAGGATGCTGCTGCCTCTGCTGAGTCTGCACCTGATGAGCACCTTTCCATTGGCCGTGTTGCATTTGCTGAGGTCAGCGGTCCGCTTGCTGGTGGTGTCGCTGAGCCGACCGCCAGCAAGCAGCTGCTGCCGAAGGCCTCTGCACCCGTGCATGGTAAGCCGATTGACTTGCACGAGGTCAGCAGTGCCGCCTTCGTGCCGCCGTCTGCCTCTCTGGCTCTCGGCCCGATGGCTTCTGCTGACAATTCATTCAAAACATTCAACACTGTCCACCCTGACTGGCTTGACATTGACCCTGAGCCTGTTGAAGTGTGTGACTCCGATGACGATGGAGAGGGCTCCAACTACCCTCCTGATGTCTGCCTGACTGAAGTTGAAGGGGGTGCACCGCCGGCGGCTGCGGCATTTCGGCGGTTCGGAGTCCCCAGGGGCTCCAGGCCATTTGGCTTCGGTGAATTTGCTCTCACTCTCTTCATGGTGGCTACGTTTCTGTTCAGTGCTACGGCGATGCCGACACTCGTGGTCGGCGGTGGTGTCAGGGGCCTGGTTGAGCCCGGAGCCACCTACGGCTACGGTGCGGTTCATCCCGGTGGTGCGTTACTGGAATCCTTTTGCCCGTCCGTGATTACTACTGGTTCGTCAATGCCGCCGCGGGATGTGGAACCGTTCTTTTCTCAGTCGACCTCAGCGGCTCTGCAATTTGGAAGTCTTGCCACTCCACTCCGGGATCCGCCTGACCCACTTGGGTCTGGTGGTGTCGACACTTATGATGTTTCATCTCAACTTACTTCGGATGCTTTCCTGCCTTGGAATCCGTCTGCTGAACTCGGCTCTGCCGACCAGCTTTGCAGTGGCTAGAGTCTGCTAATTTCAAATCCTGGTGGTGTGATTAGCCTTAGCCGCAGTGGTGGGTTGTGCCGGGACAAGTCCCCGGGCACCCAGCTTAAAGTATATCTGTTTCCAGTAGAATGCTGTTTGTTATCTGTTTAGTTAGCTCCGCTTGCCTAGCCCTATTAGCTACAGTCACAGCTCCGGGTGGTGTGCTGGACTTTAGGTTCAGGGTTATTATTATGGGCTCTGATAGCCCCTAGCCTGACCCGTCTCTGATCGGAACCGTGACTCCGCTAGTAGCTAGGATGACAGTACAGTAGTACTGTACTGTCAGTCATCACTTCGTATTATCCGGGTTTCCGAGATGCATGATAAAAGCACTCGGCCGGACTGATTATGGGAGCTTAGCCAGTTTGTTTTACCCGAGCGGAACACCTGTTCTCGCATGGTATACATTGCTGGATTTGACATTGTGACACCCGAAACTGTCACATGCGTCACTTCCTATATAGTAGGCTGGGTGACCGTCACCAGTAGACGGGAAACACCCGTTAGGTATTTATGTTATCTCTCTATCAAGACACACTTTTACCGTTCTGATAGCGTAACCGCCTTAACTCAGGGTTTATGATAAGGACGCACACGCGAGCCTTAAGATATATTATGATATAATAAGATAGCGCAGGTATTATTGAACAGTAACACTCGGGCAGCGTATGAGCGGGTGATGAGTGCAGACTTCGTCCGAAGATACTGCTGTAGCACAACGCTACCTCATCTATACCGAATGCCTCCCATCTCATAGATGGTACCGCTATTGGGTCGTGAACCCGAGGCATTGGTTGAACGACACAATGCATTTTTTCGGGAAAATCGGACCGAGTAACTTTGACGACGATTTAAACAAGACATTTCCATTGAAACAAGTTGGTTCTAGACTAATTTGATGGTGGAGAATTCGATGGTGAACTCCATTTTCGTAACTCCCTATTATTAGGGCGTTACGTGTGGATATGTGTAGGGGGGTATGCGGTCTGCTGAAATATGCGATGCCGTACGGGTGCTACGATGATGCGGGAGGCATCTAAATTCATTACCAATGTGTTATCATAGATATGTGTGTGTTACAAAAACAATTTTGAAACATATTTACGGCAGGCATGCATTCGTAGGATATTGGCAGCCCATTATTAAAAAATACATATATCATATTTCCCATATGTATTCGCGCGCACCATAACCATGCAATATGATAAACCGTCAGGCTTGTTTAGAAAATATTTTTCACCGTTTGGCAATAATATTTCGTTTCGTAAGATTGGGGGTGGGTTACATAGCCAAATGGAGCAGGTTGATATTGCAAATTTGAGCAAATCTTTACATCTATCATAGGAACACAACCAGGGGTATCGTAGTATATAGTAATACACGCATATCCTTTAGCTATATCGTTACACACGCAAGAAAGCACTGCACATAGGTTTAGAATAGTCAGAGCTGTGTAATATATCACTTATAGCGTTATAGGCAAGGCCGATGAGAAAAACTGAATAAAGTACCGGAATATCCTAGTTCACCAGATATCAGAGGGTCCCGAACTGTGTGGATAAACTCGCATAAGATAATCAACCCTAAGCTAGATATACCCGGAACAGTCTCGCAACGGTCTCGGATACTAGCCTACCTGTGACACAGCGTGTGTCACAGCACGAACCTATAGATCAGTCAGCGGTCCAGTGTTGGTCCTAGGGGTCTGTCATAGGGGCCTGCACCGGGACTCCCAGTCAGGGCTGCCTATACAGATTCCAGCACACCACCCCAGCACTGCGGGTGGTGACTGTCTAGGAGAGGCAGAATGTCAAGATAAGTTAGGGTAGGAGCTAGGGTGACAAACCTAACTGCTAATTCAACTGTGCAATTCTGATACACAAATTGAAACCCTCTAGCCGGCACAAGAGCAGAAATATACAGGCAATGCAAGTCCTGCTAAACTACTGAAAAGCTCTGTGTCAGCAAGTCAGATTGAAGAGTTCAAAGTTGTCAAAGCAAAAGCATAAACCAAATTGAAGACCGTGTTGAGGTCAAAGTAGATCTCAGCACACCACCAGACAAGTGGTGTACTGCCAGAACCAGTAACATAACTACTCGGGGTCAAAGGTCAGAGGAGTACCGTCACCACAATGAGCACCGCAGTAGCCCGCAGTAGCACGGCGGAGCAACACAGGGCTGCCAAAGTGCAAGGTGTCGGTCACTGAGAAATCATTCGCCAGAGAATTTGACGGAGTCGGCGTTGTTGATTCGTCGACCACGGGAGGCTGCACCGCACCAGGGTGCTGCCAAGTACTGCCCGACGGTGGCGCCTCGTCATCCGAAGACGATGCCGGCGACAACGGAGGACCGCCCTCAAATAAGATGCCAGGCGGCGGCGGCCCGGGATGCCACGGCACCGGAGCCATATAGAGGCCCTGCCGCCTCTCTACCCGCCGGTGGAGACGAGGCGGGATGGCACATGGCACCGTGACAAGCGGTGACTCCTCACTCCTGCACAGCACAGGCTGCCGCGCAGCCCGACCCGATACCTGCACAGGGTCGATGTCGTTGGCCACCGTATAGGTGGCAGCTCCCACTCCCACGACAGAAATCAAGAGAATGAAAGAGAGAAGGAAGGGCATCCCCCACAAGCCCGCGTGGGCGGGGAAGCCCCACGGAGGCTTTCCACAGCCGTAGCTGCGGGGAGCATCCTCATGCCAATCTCCCAGAGCACCACCAGAGTGAGGTGCTCGGGCTGCGGGCGTCGACGAGTGATTTGCCGAGATGGCCGAGGCCCGCGGCTTCACGACGAAGCTGCCGTCAGCGAAGTCCTCGTAATCGTCCGTGTCGTAACCCGTGAGATCAACCGTTTCGACGGCGGCGTGGTTCACGGTCTGAACGAACCCAGCGAACTCACCGTCCGCGTCCGCTGTGGTGGTCACCCGCGCCGATTGAAGTGGCGCGGGCTTCACATCTTCTCCCTGCGAGACAGGCATAGCAGGGGCCGGCACGGCGGATGCCGATGCCGCCGCACCACCTGCCGGAACCTGCTCCTCCGGCGTGGCCACCGCTGCGGCGGGCACGCACACCAGAGCCGAAGCCCCCTGCCCGTTACCGGCAGGAGGCGGGAAAGATGCGTGAGTGTAATGCACCTGCGGGTCGGCCGCGGAGTGAACCTCCGCGGCAAGATCGTCGAGCCGGCGGAGAATGTCATCTCCCTCGGAATCCGGCTGCTGCTCCACGGTGAAGCCGTAGGCGGACACGTCAATGCCGCCCACCGCTCCCGCACAAAGCACTGCGGGCGGCCCGTACGCGGCCGCCGCACGCGCGAAGGACTCCGCCCCGTCATCCGCTGCCTGCTGGAACAATGCACACATGGCGAGCGCGTGCACCCCCTCTGCGTCCTCCTCGTCGATGGGAACGCAAAACGCCGCGGCAGAGGTGGGCGGGTGTTGGCGCCCGCCTAACGGGCAGTCGCGGTAAAAGTGATAGTTCTCACCTTTGCCCGCCTTCTTGCACCTACCGCAGAACGGCCTTGCCCGCTGACCGTCACGGTCGAATCCCACCGGTGGGGCCTTGTGGGTCCCCACACGGAATCCTCGCGGCTGCTGCCCCCGCTGCTGCTGCTGCCGCTGCTGCACCCGCTCCCGTTGTTGACGCACAACCGGAGCGGCCTCACCTTGCTGCCGTTGTACGAGCTCCTGCAGCTCCGTGATCTTCCGCAGCAGTGCGTCGTACTCGCTGCTAGACAGGTGCGCGGAGATGCCGTCCGCGCCAGAAGCCGTCTTCCCCCCGCCCGTCTGTGCCCAAGCCTGGTAGATCTCCACAACCATGGAACGGAGCGAAACCAGCGACACATGAGCCAAGTCAGCGGTCATGGGATAGCGGACCTTCACCGCAGCGTAGAAGGTCGGGTCGAGGCGGGTGTAGAGGCTCAATTTTCTGGTAGCCTCCGTCGGTGTCCAGTCAGACGCCCTGTTATCCCGCACCAAACGCTGTTCCTTAGCCAAGATCGGCTGCGGGTCAACGTTTGCGGGATAACGTAACGCGGCGTGCTCCTCCTGCTGCGACTCCCGTAGTGCCACCGGCACACAGCCCTTGATCACGTCGATGAGAGCTCGCCGTCCATCTCGGTCAGTCGAAGAATCCGTACCAGTGAGCCAGACGAACGCGTTGCTGTGCTTCTCAATCACCAGGGCAAGAACGTCGTAGAGAAGCCCATTCACCCTGTTGACCACGGGTGCCAGAGGGTCGTCGAGGTCAAAGGCACGCAGCTCCAGACCAGCCGACCGAAACTCCGTACGCAGCTGTACCACCAGGTCGGACAGAAGGCCAGCGTCGTCCGTACCGCGAAAATGATGTTTCTTGTCACCAAGAATATCCTCACGGATACTCTTGGCCCAAGCCCGATGGAGACGCGCTTTGTAGATCTCGTCCACCAACTTGGATTGCTCCTGCAAGTAACGTCTGACGGCCACGTCCGCGTCTTCGTTCGATGCAGGGTTGGGGGTAGGAACTGAAGGCGTAGCTGCCGTCGGCGTGTTCCGTACCCCGTCGATCAACCTCAGAGAGGCGTCGATGTCGCTGTCCCTCGTGAGGGATTTCTTGGATCTCGTTGTGATTCCCATCTCTAGATAAGCCTGAGGGGAGGCGGTACGCTGCAGCACGTTTGGGTAGGGTCGCGGAGAAAATGTGACGTCACAGACACGGAAAGAGCGGTCGGGCCATGCTAGCGAGGGGCGAAGGAAGATGTCGTCGAAGTCAAAGGTGCCTAGGTCACCAGCCCAAAATACGGTAGCAGGCAGGATCAGAGCGAGCAGAAAACCGTGGATAATGGACATTGCGACGACGAAACCCAATCCAAGCCGGCACCCCATAGCCGCGGCCCAAGTCGCTTACCGCAAGCCGCTCATCTCATAATCTCCACTAATGCCCAAACGCGCAAACGCGCACCACCTCTCCGAGCGGCCGTTTAGCCAATCATGGCCAAACTAGCAAGTGGAATAAAGCGTGGATGGGGCCACGACCTACCGGAATATCCTAGTTCACCAGATATCAGAGGGTCCCGAACTGTGTGGATAAACTCGCATAAGATAATCAACCCTAAGCTAGATATACCCGGAACAGTCTCGCAACGGTCTCGGATACTAGCCTACCTGTGACACAGCGTGTGTCACAGCACGAACCTATAGATCAGTCAGCGGTCCAGTGTTGGTCCTAGGGGTCTGTCATAGGGGCCTGCACCGGGACTCCCAGTCAGGGCTGCCTATACAGATTCCAGCATAAAGTGTATGCATGCAAGCATGCGCATAACCAGATGTTGCTCAATGTGCCACAAGTCAGGAACCCTAAAAGTGAGCATCGCATACGAAGCTTCAAGACACAAACACTCTACTTGAGACTGTTGCAAATAAAGTATTGAAGCAGCACAGGTGACGATTGTATCTTGACCTAAGTTTCTATTCATCGATAAATGCACTTCTCACTACGTATGCTTCTATCCAGGTTCGAGAAACCCTGTACCGTGATGCTTGCATGAATGATGCACCCGCGTCGCCCTTCCATTGGGCGCGTGTTCCCTATCGAACTAAACACCCTCACAAGCCAGGAATAACAGCTTGGCTAACTGTTGTCCCGACGATTCCTAACCCTATGCACTGACGTGATGCTCACGTGCTCACGTGAGCATCAAGTCAGTGCAGCGGTACGGTCGGGCATCTAACCCGAGCTGGAGAGGGAGGCGAACCCACCCAGACTACCATACCAAAACAATGCTGCATGCATTTTGTTTCGATTGTTTGAGCATGGAAGAGCACTCGCTTCTCAGCTTGACCGAGGCCCCCGCCGCGAGCATATCCGTGAGCCAGCCAGCAGATAATTTAGCTCGTACCTGTGAGCTGGCGAAACGGTTTCATACAAGCGCCGCATAAAAAACAAGTAAAAGAAAGTGGGAGGTCTTTTTGATCAGTGCCCCTTTCATCTGCGTGCGCTGAATTGATGACCACGTGCTGACCGTCAACACGTGAGCATCAATTCGGCGCACGCAGGGATACGGTCGGGAGTCAAACCCGAGCTGGAGAGGGAGGACATCCCACCCAGACTGCCGTACCTAAAGGCTACGTCACCGAGTTTAACGAAAATAGCATGATGCAAGTAGATAAGAAAAAGAAATCGAGGACTGTTGACCGAGGTTCGTTCGGGCAAGAAGGCCCTTTTTCGGATCCTTCGTTGTCACCTTCAATTTCAGTGGAAACTCATGAAAGAAAAAACTGCGATAAACACGTCGCACGGGTGTCAACGCGAGCATAAACCTGAAGTCTGAATTTTAAAGGCATTTAAAAGGTGTCCAAACTTACCATGCCGTCAATGAAGCCGTCGAGACAACGAATAAAAAGCCGCAGCCCTGGTGACAAGAAATGCGCTGTTGCATACACCTGACGACAGAATACGTGCCCCGCTGGCAAACACACCCGCACAGCGCTTTCAGATTTTTTATATTTCAACTAGAAAAATGCACTGACAAACTTTCAGCTCAAACGGAGTTCAAGCGAGAACAGGGTTGCACGTTTACCCTGAAATCCTTCGCACGACGTTCGGGACGGAAAGGTTTATCTGGCCGCACGCCACGCAGCGGTTCATGCAAAAGAACAAGAGACAGGAAAATCCCAACTGGCAAAAGTTTTATATTATGATGAACTTCAAATAAAATCTCAGGGGCCATCGGAGTTCTAAGAATCTATAGACCGTATGTTTTCCCGTGCTCATCTCTTTTCCGGTAAACGCTCCCTTACGCAACGTCCGCACACGCAAAAGAAGGTAGTATATATTCAGCATGCTGCGAAGTAGAGCCCCTGCCCGACGCAAAAATATATTGGAATGGGTTTTTGAAAAATATGTTGCAGTTCACAGGACGCGTTTCCAAATTTCTGGGATGGTGTAAATGAATTTATGACGGTGCCAGAGCGTGCATGAGAGTGGCTCCGCGGGAGCTCCTAACAATCGTTTCTGGAACCAGTTACTCGGTCTCGGGCGTCACATGTCATAATGCACTGTGGACTAGTATCGGCTGAACGAATAATGCGTTCGCCATATGAAGATATGATACTCGCATGCTTGTTCCGCACATGCTAGAAGCGAAGATGATTTCTTCTCCGAACCGTTCGGTACTTCAAGATAGCATCTTGCTTCGCCATTCTCGAGTCCGACATACGGCCTCTCGATGACATGTGTCATTCAAGTCTTACCTTGAATAAATGACAGATGATGTGACTTATCATCTCGATGACATGTACAATCATAGTCGACCGTACTGACGACTGCCTGTCATTATAATATATGACATGACTCGACATGACATGACATGGTATGACATGTCTGACAGGTATGACATGTATGTCATGTATGACATATATGACACATGTGTCATCGGTCATAACCCTGACAGATCTCCCCTCTTAAAAGAGTTGTGACCTCACAACGGGCATACCTTTGTATATGTCTTTGATGTTTTTGTTGTTGTTGCTTCTGCTGGTACCAATCTTCTTACACCGATGTGAGGCGTCCCTCATGGTGTTTTTAGGATATTGGGGGGAACTGAGTCCACTTTAGTCCCTCACCTTAGGCATTTAGCCTTACAGTTCTTAGGATGTAGCCCCCATGAATTGCGTATCGTATTGCAGAGTGACGATTCAAGGTTCCATGAATTGCGTATCGTGATTCAGATTGAAGCTTAAAGCGTATCGTGATTCAGAGTGACGATTCAAGGTATCCGAGGTTTACGTTACGGATTATTTGCGCTAGCCGTCGACGCCTTTCGGCGAACGATGATCCCACGATTTAACAATTTATAATCGAACGATTCTCGGCCTGATATATATAACTGATCGACAAACCGGTACATGTTTCCACAGTTATTATATATAGTGCACCCAACCCTTCCTCCCCTCATGAAGCTACTTTGGAGGTTCACAGGTGGTTCGGGGAGCCCGATGTTTCCGGAGTTATTTCACCGGGGGCTTGTTTTAATGCAAACGGAGTGGCCCTGCTTAACGGAATTGGACTTATAATCCTTAACCGGTCTGCTCAACTCCTCAATTCTTTTAGTCCAGTACGCACGCTTTGACGAACATCTGTCGATTCAGAGTGGATTCGCCACGTACTAATGTGAAATTTATTTTAGTTATGTTTGTCAGGCATAACTTAGGATCACAACTCCGTCTACCTCAGTCGATGTCTCCGGTAGCTTCGGATGACTGGCCACAGAATCCGATGACTAACCACGGTCTTGGCAAAGGTAGCATTTAGCAGTTTTTATTTATCCACAGATAGATATGATATCTCGCATGTGTGCGTATCTGTGCAAGGGTATGATTTTGTACAAGGCTCACTACACCTTTAGCAAGGAAGGATCAATTTCCCGCTTCTATGCAACATATATAATGATAACACATTAAGAGCAAGGTATATAGATGATCGACATGTATTAGTATATATTACAAGAAGTAAGGGCATCAGGCTTAATATAATGTTTAGCCTTCATAGGCAGCTATCATGTCTGCTGCATTGGTCAGCTCTGTGGCTTTGACCCAGGTGTCATGCTCAGGGCCGTAGCCTGCATATCGCACTAAGTAGTACTTGACACCTCTAGTGATCTTATCTGAGAGAATATGTGATATCTCAAACAGTGGTTGCCCTTCTTCGGTGATCATCTGTTACTGGAATATCCAAGTTCACAGATAATAGTGTGTGCTGTGAAACTGATATAGATAAACTCTCATAAGAAATAAACCCTAAGCTAGATATACCCCGAACGGTGACAGAGTCGGAACGGCTACGGTCCTAGCTACCTGTGACACCTTGGTGTGTCACAGTACGGGCTTACGGTCAGTCACAGGTCCAGTGTTGGCTACCTAGTAATCTGTCATAGGGGCCTGCACCGGGACTCCCGGTCAGGGCTGCCTACACAGATTTCAGCACACCACCCCAGCACTGTGGGTGGTGACTGACAGGCAAGTCCGAGATACCAAATAAGTTAGGGTAGGAGCTAGGGTGACAAGCCTAACTGCTAAACCAACTGTGCAATTCTGATACACAAATGGAAACCCTCTAGCCGGCACAAGTGCAGAAACATACAGGCACACATGTCCTGCCAAACTACTGAAAAGCACGGCGCCAGCAAGTCAGATTAACGGATATAAGGAGTCAAAGAAAAAAGCCAATTGAAGACCATGTTGAGGTCAAAGTACATCTCAGCACACCACCAGAAGGTGGTGCACTGCCAGAACCAGGAATAAAACTACTCGGGGTCAAATATCAGAGGAGCACCGCCACCACAATGCCCACCGTAGCATCCCGCAGCACTGCCCTCCAGCGGGTCAGGCGGTAGTAGTACTGCCGCAGCACCCAGGGAGTGCAGCACGGCATCCAGTGTGACGGGGTCTAGCTCGGAGATACCAGAGTAGATGCAGAGATCTCCCCTGCACAGCACAGGCTGCGGTGCAGCCCGACCCGATACCTGCACAGAGCCGAGGTCATTGGCCGCCGTATAGGCGGCAGCTCCCACTCCCATGATCGAGATCAAAAGAAAGAGAGAGACAAAGTAATGAAACCCCCACGGGCCCGCGTGTGCGGGGAAGCCCCATGGCGGCCTGCCACAACCGTAGGTGCGGGATGCACCACCAGACTGAGGCACGTGGGTCGCGGACTCCGACGCATGATTTGCCGAAATGGCCGGAGTCCGCGGCTTCACGATGAAGCTGCCGTCGGCGAGGTCCTCGTAATCGTCCGTGTCGTAACCTGTGAGATCAACCTGTCCGACGGCGGCGTGGTTGACGGTCTGAACGAACCCCGCGAACTCACCGTCCGCGTCCGCTGTGGTGGTCACCCGCGCCGATTGCAGTGGCGCGGGTTCCACATCCTCTCCCTGCGAGACAGGCATAGCAGGGGCCGGCACGGCGGATGCCGATGCCGCCGCACCACCTGCCGGAACCTGCTCCTCCGGTGCGGCTACCGCTGCGGCGGGCCCACACACCAGAGCCGAAGCCTCCTGTCCAATGCCGGCAGGAGGCGGGAAGGAAGCATGGGTGTAGTGCACCTGCGGATTGGCTGCGGAGTGAACCTCCGCAGCGAGGTCGTCGAGCCTTTGGAGAATGGACTCACCCTCAGAACTCGGCTGCTGCCCCACGGTGAAGCCGTAGGCGGACACGTCGATGCCGCCCACCGCACCCGCAGAAAGCACCGCAGGCGGCCCATACGCAGCCGCAGCACGCGCGAAAGCCTCTGCGCCATCATCCGCAGCATGCTGGAACACCGCACACATCGCCAACGCGTGCACTCCTTCCGCATCCTCCTCGTCGATAGGGATACAAAATGATGCTGCAGAGTTGGGCGGGTGCTGACGTCCACCCAACGGGCAGTCGCGGTAAAAGTGATATTGCTCACCTTTTCCCGCTCTCCTGCATTTCCCGCAGAAAGGCTTTGCACGTTGCTCGTCGCGGTCGAATCCCACCGGCGGAGCCTTGTGGGTCCCCACACGGAACCCCCGCGGATGCTGCCCCTTCTGCTGCTGCTGTCTCTGCTGAACACGCTCCCGCTGCTGCCGCACCACCGGAGCGGCCTCACCGTGCTGCCCCTGCACGAGCTCCTTGAGCTCCGTAATCTTCTGGAGCAGCGCATCGTACTCACTGCTGGAAAGGTGCGCGGAGACCCCGCCCGCGCCAGAAGCTGCCTTCCCCCCGTCCGTCTGCGCCCAGGACTGATAAATCTCGACAACCAAGGAGCGAAGAGAAGCAAGGGACACGTGGGATAGGTCAGCAGCCATGGGATAGCGGACCTTTACCGCCGCGTAAAACACGGGGTCGAGGCGGGTGTAGAGGGATAATTTGCGTGTCGCCTCGGTCGGAGTCCAGTCCGAAGTCCTGTTATCCCGCACCAAGCGTTGCTCCTTAGCCAAAATCGGCTGCGGGTCAACGTTGGCGGGATAACGCAAAGCTGCATGCTCCTCCTGCTGTGATTCCCGCAGCGCCACCGGTACAGAGCCCTTGATGATGTCGACAAGAGCACGTCGTCCATCTCGGTCAGTCGAGGAGTCGGTGCCAGTCAGCCAGACATACGCGTTACTGTGCTTCTCCACCACGAGAGCCAGAACGTCGTATAGCAGTCCATTCACCCTGCTGACCACGGGCACCAGAGGGTCCTCGAGGTCGAAGGCCCGCAGCTCCAAACCAGCAGACTGAAACTCTGTGCGCAGCTGCACCACCAGGTCGGACAGGAGGCCAGCGTCGTCCGTACCGCGAAAATGATGTTTCTTGTCGCCAAGAATATCCTCACGGATACTCTTGGCCCAAGCTCGATGTAGTCGCGTCTTGTAGATCTCGTCGACGAGCTTGGACTGCTCCTGCAGGTAACGTCTGACGGCCACGTCCGCGTCTTCGTTCGATGCAAGGTTGGGGGTAGGAACAGAAGGCGTAGCCGCCGTCGGTGTGTTCCGCACCCCGTCGATTAACCTCAGAGAGGCGTCGATGTCGCTGTCCCTCGTGAGGGACTTTTTGGATCTCGTAGTAATTCCCATCTCTAGAAAAGCCTGAGGGGAGGCGGTACGCTGCAGCACGTTTGGGTAGGGTCGCGGGGAAAATGCGACGTCACAGATACGGACGGAACGGTCGAGCCATGCAACAAGGCTCTATATCGATATTTCCGATAACCGATACTATCGATATATCGTATTCATCGCCGATTATCGGATTGCAATATCAAATTATCGATTGTGCAGGTTTTGATGTTCCATATATATTTTATTTATAACAAATTACATATAAATGCCCAAATAATCGATTATTCATCGATTGTGCCGATTATCGATACCATTTTTCGGATATCGGATAGTATCGATACCAAAAAACCAAACCGATATAGAGCCCTGCCATGCACGGCGAGGGGCAAAGGAAGATGTCGTCGAAGTCAAAGGTGCCAAGGTCACCAGCCCAAAATACGGTAGCAGGCGGGATCAGAGCGTGCAGAAAACCGTGAATGGACATTGCGACGACGAAACCCAATCCAAGCCGGCACCCCATAGCTGCGGCTCAAGTCGCTCACCGCAAGCCGCTCATCTCAAAATCTCCACTAATGCCCAAACGCGCAAACGCGCACCACCTCTCCGAGCGGCCGTTTAGCCAATCATGGCCAAACTAGCAAGTGGAATAAAGCGTGGATGGGGCCACGACCTACTGGAATATCCAAGTTCACAGATAATAGTGTGTGCTGTGAAACTGATATAGATAAACTCTTATAAGAAATAAACCCTAAGCTAGATATACCCCGAACGGTGACAGAGTCGGAACGGCTACGGTCCTAGCTACCTGTGACACCTTGGTGTGTCACAGTACGGGCTTACGGGCAGTCACAGGTCCAGTGTTGGCTACCTAGTAATCTGTCATAGGGGCCTGCACCGGGACTCCCGGTCAGGGCTGCCTACACAGATTTCAGCATCTGTTACTGGAATATCCTAGTTCACTAGATATCAGAAACTCCCGAACTGTGTGGATAAACTCATAAGATAAATAAACCCTAAGCTAGATATACCCGGAACGGTCTCGGACGGTTTCGGAATCTAGCCTACCTGTGACACAGCGTGTGTCACAGCACGAACCTATAGATCAGTCATCAGTCCAGTGTTGGTCCTAGGAGTCTGTCATAGGGGCCTGACCGGGACTCCCAGTCAGGGCTGCCTATACAGATTTCAGCACACCACCCCAGCACTGTGGGTGGTGACCGTCTAGGAGAGTCAGATAATGTAAGATAAGTTAGGGCAGGAGCCAGGTTGACAGACCTAACTGCTAATCCAACTGTGCAATTCTGAAACACAAATTGGAAACCCTCTAGCTAGCACAGGTGCAGAAACCTACGGGCATTGTGCACCCGCAAACAACTGAAAGGCACCGAGCTAGCAAGCCAGAATGTAACTTGTAGATGTCAAAAGCAAAAGCATAAACCATAAAAGTTGTTGAAGTCACCGGAGTTCCGCACACCACCATGTTGGTGTGCATCCAGAGTGAACAAGAAGTCAATCGACAGCACCAAAGTAGCCAGCTGTGGTCTCAATCAAGTCGGACCCGAAGGGAGGGTTCCCGAAAGGACCTCTCTCATGAAGAGCCACACCGTAGAAGAAGGCTATGTCGAAGCTCAAATCTGCCTGAGCAAGATCCTGAAAGATGTCAGGGGGCTCAGGCGGCTCAAGCGGTGGCACATTGTCAGCCACAAAGAAACCCTGAGCCGGGATCACGGATTCAACAAATTCATTCGTGGAGAAAATTGACGGAGTCTCCCAATCGAGATCACCACCAGGCGAAGGCAATCCCGCAGCCGACTGAGCATCGGGCACGGCTGCCACCCCCATGATCGAGATGCAAAGAACGAGGGAAAGGAGGAAAGGAATTCCCCACGGTCCAACCGTGGCAGGAAAGCCCCAGGGCGGCTTCCCACAACCGTAGGACCTCTGCTCGTCTACGGGCGGCCCGGAAACATGATTGGCCGACGGAGGCGAACCCCGCGGCTTCAGCCGGAAGCTGCCGTCGGCAAAGTCCTCGTAGTCGTCGGTGTCGTAGCCGGTGAGGTCAACCGGCGCGATGGCGGCGTGGTTGACAGTCTGAACGAACCCAGGGAACTCACCGTCCGTCGTGGCAGTTACCCGCGCCGATTGAAGCGGCACGGGCTTCACATCCTCCTCCCGCGAGACAGGTATAGCAGGGGCCGGCACGGCGGATGCCGATGCCGCCGCACCACCTGCCGGAACCTGCTCCTCCGGCATGTTCCCCGCTGCCGCGGGGCCGCACACCAGAGCCGAAGCATGCGGCTCGAGAACCGCCCGTGGTGGGAAGGATGCGTGGGTGTAGTG
>LGRX02009831.1:0-18025 GCA_001247695.2 Cymbomonas tetramitiformis | reverse complement strand
TTTGCCCCATTCATTTTATTTTTTGGGTTATTCCAGGAAACATTCTTCGAAAAATTTAACACCGTTTTGCCCCATGCATTTTTTTTTTGTTGGGTTATTCATGGTTGCAGGCTTTTTGGGGGTCTAACGTCTAAGTCTTTCAGAGTCTGCGGAAAGGCTGGTTTTGACAATCAGATTGACATTCGAGAGTTTTTACATCTGTCATTTTGCTCTACGTTAGATTTCCTTTTTCAATTTTTGCTAATTTTGCTCTACGCTAGATTTCAGATTTCAAATTTTGGAATGCTTGATTTCAGATCTGCAGCTTGTGTTATAATAGACGAGTTTTTTTTTGAAAAATCTTGCCCTCACGTTTTGACCCACTACCGACCTGGTCCCGAAAAAGTGGGCAAGGGGGGACCACTGACTGGGGATTCCGAGTTCCTGCATGAGTGGGGAGTGTCCATCATTTTCCATCATTTTTTGGAATGCTTGATTTCAGATTTTTTACAGGAACTATATTATTCTGGGAGCAAATTTTGATTGTTTCCGGAACAATCAACTTTTGATTTTCCCCGTGACAATGAATTTTAGCTACGGGAAAGCATATGTAGGGTTTAGTGTTAGGTTTTTACGGTGCCTGGCTACTGGATAAACCCCATAAATTTTCACTAAACCCTAAATATGCGTGTCCGTAGCCAAAATTCATTGTTACGGGGAAAATCAAAAGTTAATTGTTCCGGAAACAATCAAAATTTACTCCCGGAAAAATTAAAACCTTTTTTTACATCTGGCATTTTGCTCTACGTTAGATTTCCTTTTTGCAAACGATGGTCAGAACCGTGTATGGTGCACACCCCCCCTCCCCCTCCAGACAGTTTTGACAACCGTGCACGGTTGTCAGAACTGTCCGGGGGCTTTACATTCCCAATCTTGGTTTCTGAACAGTTCCGTACGTACGAGTACGGGTTTACTCGGTACAAGGTTTATATAGACTTGTTACAGGGCTTGTGGCTAATCTAATAAAGTAGCTCCCAATATACGCCGCCTTCTTCGTCTATTCCTTCTTGGCACATGAAGAAATCGTGCGCACAAGGCAAGCATGCGTGATGGTCCGTATAATCCTTTATTGCAACAAGATAACATCCGGGATTGAACCAGATGCGAACCTCTGCCTTTCGGGAGCAATAACTGCAGTTCATCACCTGCGACGATGGGAGATGCCGATAAGAACTGGAAGGCGAGCTTAAGTATTAGTAAGAGGTGAAGATGTAAGCTGAAGAGGAGACTAACGTTTGACAATCGTATACGGTTGTCAAGCTTTGGCGCTAGGTCCGACCCCCCTGTCTAAAACCGTTGCCTCGCAGGTGACAGGCGTATACGTTTGTCAACCCTCTTGGGGAGAGGGGGCAACGGGGTATGACGTTGACGGGGCGTCACGTGTTAAGTGTTAAGTATGGGAAAAGTTATTTTTCGCGTTACAACCTTAAGTGTGGGCTTAAGTATGGCGACCCTAGTCCTGCGTCGCGGCCGAAAAAGTGGCCGCCCGGCCGCCCGGCCACTCAGAAATCCCCCCCTCGCCGTCAGCGGGCATGCAGTACGCGGCCGTCCCCCCGGCCGCGCTCTTCCCACCGTAGGGGCATTCCTTGCTTGTACCCATGGTACGTCTTCCCTTCACCCTCTCTGCCGCAGCGATGGCAGAGGGGAAGGGCACGCCGATTGTCCCTGTCGAAACCAACATGTGGGGTAGGGCTTGAGCCGGCCCGAAAACCGTCCAGCCCTTTGCCGCGCCTGTTCCGAGGGAGAGACGCCGCACCGCCAGCCTTCTGGAAATTTATCGCGGCCTCAATCTTCTCGAGCCTCGTCGTCAACGTCCCAAGCACCTCGAGCACCCTCTCGTCCACGCCGGAGTAGGCGGCCCCAGCAATGCTGGGCCCTGCCGCCGCTCCCAGCTCCGCCTGCTGTAGTTGTTCCCGTGCCACAAAAATGTGAGTCGCCAGGTTCATGAGCGTGGACAATGGGACGGGCCGGAGGTCCGCGGGCATGGGGTAGCGCACACGAACCGCCGCATAAAAATCGGGGTCGAGGCGCTCGTACAACTTGTACTTGCGTGACGACTCGGTCGGAGTCCAATCCTCCGACCGGTTGTCACGCACCAGTCTCTGCTCCTTCGCTAAGAGTGGGCGCGGGTCGACAGGAGCGGGGTACTGTAGCGAAGTTGGGAACGTGTTCCTCCTGGAGGGTTTGGCGCACCCTTGGGGAAACACAACCCTTGATCAAGTCGAGGAGGGCGCGTCGCCCATCCCGGTCAGAGACCGAGTCGGTCCCGAGGAGGAAGTGCTCAGCCGCTGAGTCCGTCTTGACAATGTACGTGAGCGTGTCGTATAATAGCTCGTTGACCTTCGGGATGACGGCCTTGGTGAGGTCGTCGAAGTCAAACGAGGACAAGTCCAGTCCAGCCGAGCTGAACCCGTTCTTCAGGACGACGACGATCTTGGAAAGCTTCTCGGAGTCCTTGGCAGCCTCAAAGTACTGGTCCTTGCGGGGAATAATATCGGTCCAGGCTTCGTCCGTCCGTCCGTCCGTCCGTCCTCCAAGACAAATTTTTGGACGGACGGACGGACGGACGGACGGACGGACGGACGGACGGACGGACCAAACATTCTTAACATTCTAAGATTTCGCAAAATAGGGCTCCGCCATACTTAAGCCCATACTTAAGGAGTGTAACGCGTCGGCCCGCGTCGACGCCTGCGTTTTCCGATACTTAAGAAAATTAAATTTTTCTTCATACTTAATGTCTATTACCCAGAGTTGGCTCCAGCCAACTTAATTCGGCTTTAAGTTGGCTACACCCAACTTAACTTTTGGTGGGATCATTGAGAGTTGTGGTTACCGGATTCTAGATTTTATTAGCTCAAAATGACGGGAACGACGTCCTCTTTTACACACGCATCTACACTATTGAGCGAATCCAATTTATCCGTGAGCAATTTGGGAGAATGTGTGAGGGGGTAGAGAATTTAGTGGGAAAATCCGAGGGATTTTGATTTTCGTTCTACCTATGCTACTTCAACCGGGATTTTGAGGGTCAAGATGACCTCGGATGAAACTTTTGACGAGACACTACGGAAAGAGCAACTCGAAAACTTGACGACATAGGTCTCCGAATTTTCAAAGGACCTTCGAGGAAGACACCATGGGTTATAACCCTTAAGTTATGTGCACCCAACTTAAGATATTTCAATAGAAATCGTGCTTCTTCAACCGAGTTTTTAAGGGTCAAGATGACCTCGGATCGGATTTTTGACAAGACACTGCAGAAAGAGCAGCTCGAGAACTTGCCAACATAGGTCTCCGAATTTTCATATGACCTTCGAGGAAGCCCCCATGGGCTCTCAACCTTAGGTCATGTGCAGCCAACTTAACACGGGGTAATAGACATTAAGGAATGCCCCCCCATCCTTTCTTCCCTCTGAACCGTGTACGGACGGTGCAGACAATCGTGTACGATTGTCTGGACCGTGTAACGTCCACAATCCATGCACGCCGGTGATGTTTTATAAGCAAGTAAATTCACCTTCGCAATTCATTTTCAGCTTGACCGTTGAGCGACGCACCTCCGCGAAAAGCTAGTACAAGAATGTCTCTTCCCGACTTAGTGCTTGTTAAAATCTTTCGTGGAGTTCTGTGTAAAATCGATCGGTCTGATGAACCAGTCAGCGTAGTAGAGCAAAATGACAGATGTAAAAAATCTGAAATCAAGCATTCCAAAAAATGAAATCTGAAATCTAGCGTAGAGCAAAATTAGCAAAATTTGAAAAATTGAACTCTAACGTAGAGCGAAATGACAGATGTAAAAACTCTGAAATCAAGCATTTCCCCTACATTCTGGGAAAATCAGAAGACATGTCTTCTGAACGTCTTCTGAACGTCTTCTGAACGTCTTCTGAACGTCTTCTGAGACGTCTTCTGGACATCTTCTGGGGTCCTGAAGACATCCAGAAGACATCTTCTGCGCGTCTTCTAATGTCTACCATCGTCTGGGTTCCAGAAGACGTCCGGAAGACCTTCGGGGAAGACATCCAGAAGTTATCTTCTGGACGTCTTCTGCATGGCTTCTGTATATCTTCTGAATCCCGGAAGACGTCTTCTTGATATCTTTTGGGCGTCTTCTGTACATCTTCGCCGAAGATCTTCCGGACGTCTTCTGAAACGCAGAAAATGGTAGGCATTAGAAGACGCGTAGAAGTCGTCTTCTGAATGTTTTCAAGATGTCTTCTGGAACGCAGAAGTTATCAAGAAGACATCTTCCGGAATTCAGAAGGTATACAGAAGTCATGCAGAAGACATTCAGAAGATATCTTCGGGACGTCTTCTCGGAAGATCTTCCGGACGTCTTCTGGAACTCAGAAGATGGTAGACATTAGAAGACGCGCAGAAGACGTCTTCTGGATGTCTTCTGGAACGCAGAAGTTATCAAGAAGATATCTTCCGGAATTCAGAAGATATACAGAAGACGTCCAGAAGATATCTTCTGGATGTCTTCTGCAACTCTACCAAAAGTCGCTATACGTATGCGTTCATGTTACACGCACGCAGTTCGCTGGCAGGATGATACAAATGGAACAAAGAAGGATGCAGCACTCAGGTTTATTTACAAAGCTATTTACATATTTACAGTTTTACTCATCATCTTCATCTTCACTACTACTAGGAAGGACCTCCCCCGCTTCGGAGCTTAACCAGGTCGGGCCCCAGCCTCGAGTCCAGGCCACCCTTCCTCCGATGAGGCGAGTTCGTCGTCCTCTGAAGCTACCCGGGAGCGCCGGGAGCTGCCCCAGGCCTCTACGGTCCTTGACCCGAGCCTTTATCAGTTGCTGACATATGCCATCCCATCAGCTGCACTCCTCCACTCCAATGTCCACTACCCGGAGGTACAATGGGATGTACCTAACAGGCCTTGGGTACATCCCCTTGTACCTAAGCTAAATCGACCGTATATGACACCAAATCGAACGGTTTGGCATCGTACACCGCACCAACGTTGACCAACTCGATGCTTGACATGGGGATATATCGCGCACCCCGATGCGATCGAGAATATATACTCAGTTGAACGTCGTGAAATGGCCATTTGACGGTTTTCAACAAAAATAAATATCTTAAACGTGCGCTAGTCGGCGTGTTTTTATTTTGCCGCTCTCTTTGTGTTTTGGCATCAGAGGATCCATCTGACGGGCGATTGCATATTTTCAGGTACGAAATACAAATTGTATTATTGCCCCCCTGCGGTTCCGTCATTCCATCGTGACCAAACCTAAACAGGTTCTCTTGCTGAAAAATATGCGCCCTGAGCTCAGACAGCTAAAATATATTCTGAATGTGAGTTGGTGGCAGCCTTCATGATTATCGGTTGGGCACCGATACAAGCACACACACACACACACACACACGCATATATATATATATATATCGATTGGCGGGTAGTCAGTTGTGCGACAATATGACGAGAACAATGAGACATGTTGTTATCTACATATTAATAACTCGTTACCAATATTCCGGATTTGTTAAAAATACCGTACTCATTGAGACACTTTTACATCGATGGATAGCTAGCATTTGGAATAGATATAATGGTTTCCTATGGCAACCCACCAAATGCTAGTTGCCTTTAAGTGTATACATTATGCCTAAAGTATTTGCTGCGCTTTCTGTCACCATTAAGCAGTCAAATAGAAGCCTCCGCCTCGATGTACCTAAGGGATGTACCTAAGAAACGCAAGTTTCGAAAATCAACAAAATCTGAAATTTGCATGAGTTAAGCCCATACCCAAACCACCCAAATGAGTCAAATACCGCCAACCACATGGTTCATGTCCTAAAGGGGTGTGTTGGGGACAACATATATCGGCCACAAGTCAGCTCGGTTGTTTTTCGCCATCCCACGGGCTGAAATGCACGTGCAAAGTTAGGTACAAGGGGATGTACCTAAGCCCGGGTAGTGGACACCAACTGACTGCTCTGCTGCGAACTTGCTGTTGTGGCTGAGCCACGCAATCCCCGCTTGCATCGGCTCACGCCGCTTCACTTGAAACCCATTCCACATCCAGTGCCATGTATGGCTTAAGGCTACGTGTCTTGCTGGTTGCTTGGCTGACCTTCTTGCTGCGCTCTAGCCACCGGACACCGTAGTCACGCACCTCAGAGACTGCGTAAAGCGCCTCCATGGCCCTCCTGTCCATGGCCAAGCCCAGGACTACTCTCCAATGTCATCCCTCTTCACCACCACCCGGGCTGCCGCCCCTCCACCCACCCGCCGCAGGCCGCACGGCAGCCCCCCGCTTCCATCTTGGACATGCACGCAGATTCTGCAGATGGTGATGTATGTATATCTAGCCACAGAGCTAGATGGAGCCCTTTGGGCGCGCTATGGTTTCGTGAGTAGCTAGAGGCTTTCGCATGCCACCTTATTGTGGGGACACTTGCACGCTCTCGGGACCTTGCCCTAGTAATCAGCGTAAATGGAAAATATGAACGATGCGCCAACGAAGCCACGCAACAACACGAAAACTCAGGTGCCGCACCTGCAGGGGGTCCTTGCACATGCTACACGAATGTCCTCCTGCGCCTCCGGGGCGGCGGAGGGGATGCATACACCCGATCCAGACCTGGTGCCAGGTGCCTCTTTTCCCATTTCTTTTTTACACGATAAGCCTTTTGATTGCTGTGATCGGGGCATATATCTTACCGTGGCGGGCCGGCCCGGGGCCGTAGCGTGTTACGCCGGGCCGAAAGCAGGTCGGGATTGGATCAGGCTGCGGGCCGTAGACAAACGGCGAAAATCTCAAAATATTACGTGAAAATTCCGATTTTCATGATATCCCCATACTTAAAAATCGAAAAATTCGCCTGCGGCAGGCAATTTTTGAGACTGGCCGGGCTGGCCGAAACCGGGCCTGAAAATATTGCAATTGCGGGCCGCAAAATAATTTGGAAGATATATGCTCTGGCTGTGGTCCGATCTCGCGGTCGAAATACGCGATTGACGTCGGATTCGTGGTGTTTGTCAATCATTATAAAACTTTCCGATGACACAAACCACTTTCGGATAATGTGACGACGCTATTTAGGTGACGAGTACGTACATCGGTCTTGGAAAACCCGTTTCACTCGTTAAATAAAGACTTCGAAATTGAAAACACATATGTGCATGGAAGATTCTGTACACACAGAATCTGGTTGGTCCCTGACCAAAGAGTATTCTCGCGACACGACATAAATTGCCAGTCATGCCACAAAACGGACCGAGCGTCGGGCCCCAAAATAATATCCTGCACCTGTCGGGGAGTTGCCGGTGACATTGGAAAAATCGGTTAACACGTTAGCTCAGGAGTTGAGCTGGCAAATCTCGTCCACAGTGGTGGCCAATTTTGGTTGATGTGGTCACATGTAGTGGTCAAAATGTGGCACCCAAGGTTCCGTTGCAACTCTCATCGCCTGATGGAAGCCAACAAATAGCCAGAATGAAACGTGATATTAAAAGCGGACGGTCGGCGCTTTTATTTGTTCGCCCCCGAACGAGCGAAGCGATGGGTCCAGTTTACAGCATCTGTTTTTTAACGAGGTCGGACCCGCGTTCTGATACTAACGGGTGCGCCAGCAGAGAGGCAAACAAGGCAGAGCAACGTACCAGCAAAATCCGTGTTTTAGTATGATATTGAAACGGCTATTCCAGTTTTAGTCTAGGTGGGTGCTCGATGAAAAGAGAAGTTCGAATAATGAATTCGGCAAGCACGCATGTTCCTACAAGAGCTAGTATGCATAGGCGACATTCCTATCATCTCGAGTCATCATCCAAGTCCATCTACATGTGGCATCCTGTCTCTTGTATATAAAATTTATGTAGGTCGGATTCTCGGTCATCGAAATCCGACGGTAGTCATACTTAGCAGAGCTGTCAACACATCTGACCAGGATCGTTGTCTACTACATATCCGATCATGATGCGATTTCTGTAAGCAGTCAAAAAAATGTAAGATCAAGATGTCCAGTGATTGGTCCACCTCGTGGTATTTTAGTAGTGTGTACCTCCCTCCCCGGTCAGTACGACAGTATGCCATTATAGCTGGCTGTAATCATTTCAACTCTTCGACATCCAATCGAACCAAACTGAAAATGAATTTCTGATCCGTAATCAGAATTGTGTCTGCTATAACATAAATTATGATTAATAACTATAATGTACATATAATACCACCAGCATGTGCTCCGGCTGTTGTGCTAGTGTTAAGCCTTTTGACAGCAGTGTGCTTCATCTAATCAGTCGGGTTTGGTTCGTGACCAACAACATCAAGCCATATCGTGCTAATTTTCATATCGTTGTATGTACACACAGGACCTGTAAGTGTGGCGACCTTCGCATTTAGCACATATGGCGATGCTAGAATTTCGCACTCGGACGGGAAAACGGAGACGTTTGCTATGTCCGCCATACCACAAACGGTGTCACCTTTCTTCAGTCTGTACACGTACATTATTGGCCGCGATCCGGGTATGGAGGCTCCGGAATACTCCAGTGCGACATTTATGTCCAGCGTAGTCGACTGCAACAGCGACATCGTCACGGGTTGTTGTTCCTTGTAGCTATATTCGAGCACGTTGGGATGCTCACCGGCGGGCAAAAGCGTGTAGTCCCCTCGGTACATCCACACGTCTTCTTGAAACGGTCCGAAACAACCTTGAGCTGTTCACACAAAGTAACACCCAGCAAGCAATCAGACGTCTATTGACTACATCCGGTTGACATATAAAGTTTCTTCTTCTTCTTCTTCTTATTTGACGAGCATTGTGACTCAGCATGGCACATGACAAGACACATCAATGCGGCCATATTGGTACTCAATGCAACTATATGTGACTGGTCGTGCACTCAAAATCGAGAATAAAACAACTCAATTGTATCAATCCAAGGTGTGGGCAAATGAAGGTACACAACACAAGCAACAAAAGCTTCGAGATGCTGGTCGTGGAAGCTGCTGCGCATGTGCATCATCACAAGAATAGGTGGTTTTTACTCTTTTGTGTGATTGGTGACGTAAAATAATGAAATGGGTGGTGTGCTTACCATTGAGCTGCTCAACGGTGCGTGAAATTATGGGCATTGCCGATTTCAAAGCTGAATTATCGAGATTCAAGAGCGCATTTGCTACACCGTAATAGTCCGGACCTCCCCATGTGCCGGTAGCATTTCTACTTCCCACACAGAGGGCTGTATTGTTAGTGTACAGCTGGATAGCATCAATGTCGGTTGCATTATTGATGTAGCTTTTGTATGTATTGAGTGTGTCCTCGTTAGTGCATACAGCGGGCGGCAATAAGGATTGTGCGGCCTGCAAAGCTGACATTGCCAGAGACGAGGCGGGAGGAGGGGAGGTTAGTGTGTGGAGGGGTCGGTGCAGTCGAACAAGTTTCGTAGCATCCGATGAGCTACAGAGCTCTACACGACCAGTTCCACTCATTCTGAGCATGTACTCCACAGATAGAGTGCAACGTAGCATTACATAACAGTGTTTCGTTGATGCTGACGCAAAAGTGGATCTCAAGCTGATAAATTGCACATCCACATATATGTGCAAAATAATGAGCCCTGAATCGGAACAGGCTTCTACTAATGTATCTGAACCATTGGTTTCAACAGTCTCTGCACGCGTTTGAGCCAAATACGATACACGCAGATTATGTACCAGGCAATTGCCAATCAGCAACGCTAAGTATATTATGCCCCATAATGCCACGTGAATAATTGTGCCACTCGCTGCTGAGCTAATGTTTTGAGTACTTGCACAGGGAATTGTCGTATGTCTGATAAGCTAGCAGGCTACTAATTATGGTATATGCAACAACGTACTCTAAATGCACACGACACATACATAAATGTATAGAGCTGCGTACCATCAAAAGTGGAAAACCATTTTTTGTAATTGGAAGTCGCGTATTGTTCTTGCGTAAAAAACTTTCCTTCTGCGTCAATTCCTTCCTCTTCATTACGTAAGCTCTTCGTTTTTTTATTGGGATTTGTATTACATAATTGGAGCTGCCATTCTTTCTGCTCACAGTTGAACAAGGGGTCGATTGGGGAGTAGGGGTCGGTGGGGACTCTGTGGGGACTCCGCTGTGGGGGACATGGGGGACTCGTGGGGGACTCGTGGGGACTCTTAGGGGCCTGGGAGTTGTCGGTCATACGTTGCATCTGCAGTATAATTTGTGGTGACCAGCACGCACCGCTTGCATTAGTCCGCTGCAAATTCTGCCATCTCCAAGGTTGATATGTGTGTGTGCTGAATTCTAATACACACACACACATCCTATCATGGCACACATGAGATCGCAACACCAACTACAGGCCTGGTGGATCAAATCAGCCCCCGGGACCTCGGCATCAGGAGGGTAGAAACTGGGAGGGGAGGAAACACATCCGGTCATGCGCAAACCATTATATGACAATGCCCCGAACAATCTCGCACAACATAAGTGGTATGATACGGGCAGTAACTTCCGAATGCAAGTAAGCTTAAATTTCACGGCAAGTTTCGGGATGGCTGTAATTCCTACCCTGGCATTATTGGTCAAATCGGTGGTTCCAGCCCCCATAGTTGCGTTATTCCAACTCAGGCGGTAATTGCGTGGGTCCCATCGCGGGAAAACAAAACCCCAAAACATGTCCATTTAAGTATACCTGAATTACCCGATAGGACCCCAAATCTCATTCTAGGATTTTCATTCTACATTCAAAGAATTCATTCCTCACTTTTTAATTGGAATTCTTGATTATCATTTGTATGCTGACAATGGCGGTATGTTGACGTTGTTGTTGACACGCATGGTTGTCTTGGTGCACGATGAGCGTTCTGAGTGTTGAGCAACTCTCACCATTTAAAACTGCCCTTATTTTGCCGTTGTCTCTGGCTGAAGGCCTTTTCACATGAGGAAAAACAAAAGCTAGATATGCCATGCTGGAAGTAGCATGAATCCCATTTGTTTTCATTGACCCGTTACCGCGTGTGCACTACCTCTCCAAAAACGAATATTGACCCGTTAACGCGTGCACCTCTCCAAAAATGACAAATCTATTGTGATAATTGTATAAAATTAAGTGGATATCGCAGTTTTGCTCGTATGGATGTATTGCTGTACTTGCAAGTGTTTCTGTGTAACGCGCGTTTTAGAGGAGCAGAGGTTCGATATGGCAAAATATGGCTGTATAAATCTGCTTGCTGAAGCACTTCTGACGATTTAATCTGAAACTGGTTTTGAGCGCCACACCTCCTTGCATTTGTTCAAGATAGCAAAGTGAAACTTTATCGCGCTGTCGCACGAGCTCCGAGCTCATCCGATGCGGAATCACTCCCATCCACCCTTTCGGCTGACTCGCAAGAGTTGTGAAACATCGGCTCGAGGCTGTATGCCAGACTGGTGACAACCAAAGTGCAAGCAAGAGCAGCCAGAGCAGAATCAGAGAGCCCTTAGCTCTCAAAATAAATATGTGAAATCCGAGGCAGCAGTGGGAGCCACATCTAGTAGTATCACAGGGTCACAGCGCAAAAACACTCAGGCGCAAGCTCCTTTGTGCATATCACAAGGAAACACGGCAATGCGTGGTATTGATAGTTCGACTTTTCAACGGTATCAATATCAAGGTCTCTCTTACGCTTAGTCGACTTCACACAAACATTCCGAAAATATATTTTTTCGGTAAACTTGGATGTCTCTGTTGCTTGGTGCATGCGAGTCGCTTTGTAGCACACCAGAGTGTAATTAATTTCGATAAATAGGTCGCCCAAAGCAATATGAACATATTGCACACTTCAAGGATCAAATCGACCACGGTGTTGAAAAGTGATGGTCGATGCCGCTCAGTTGTCTCCCATACTTAATCATACTTGAGCGCATACATCGCCTGTATCTCATGATCTAGAAATTCTGAAGTTTTGTGTGAAGTCGACCAAGCGTACGAGAGACCTTGATATGTCGAAAGTATCACTATCAGTCGATAGGTAACTTGCCGAATATCACTACCAGTCAGTGCTACTTGTTTCCGGGGTACCAGTACCAGTCGATAAGTGTTCCAGTGATATCACTGCCGGTCGGCACTTGTTTGTACACTATTGGTATCAATCGACAACTTATTTGGTACGAAATACGCATAACGAACCGCCTCCAATCATGCGTGTCTCTCACATTATTGTTACTGGAGGCGGATATTGGCCAAACCTGATTTTGTACACGTTTCCATAATGATTTGCTGAGTGTTTGGGTGGGCAACCACGTAAAGTTCCAAAATTTGGCAGCTTGTGAAGTATCGTTAACGGTCAATAACAATTTGTCAAGAATCAAAATTTATTGATCGATTTCTTAGTTGTCAAATCAGTCGACGTCAATTTTACACATGTCACTACCAATCGAGAGGAAACATGCGGCTAGTGCGATCAATCGGTACTAGCGAAGAATGCAACTATCACAAAAAGTCAACATTCACAAATACAACTGATACCACGACCTGCAAGAAATAAATAAGGCTGGAAAACACTGCATATATAGTCCCGACAGCAGCTTCTAATTGTATTGCAGATACAAAGCGCACAGGTTTCTCTTGTCTCAGAAAAACCGAAGGCAAATGCTATGGCTGGCAGTGGCAGTGGACACGTCGCAACTGGCCTCACGGCACACTCCCGTCTGGAAAACACAGCACATGCATCTGAACACCTCTCAGGCGCCATCCGCGGGACACAAGCGCGCTAAGAGCCGCACTGGGGACAAGGGATCATGGCCAGATGTGAAGAACCGGCACAACGTAACGGAGTACTGTAACAAGCAGCTGGCAGTCTACTACTATCATATTGCCACAGCTTGCAGATTACAAGTTTCACAGAGCCCCAAGGAAAGTAGTTGTTGCTATGAGAAGGACTGCGACCACTCTTTATACATACAGTAGCTTATTTTGAGCGAGATCTTGCCGGCGGAGGCGTTATGTGTAGTCAGACACGTGTTATTGGGTACCAACATACTGCCAGCAGCGGTTTTCTCGTACAGAGGCTTTTAATATCAGCGGCCACATCTCTAAACTTGATGAAAAGTGCGGTTAGTTGATCCAGAGGATCACCTGCGACCGAGACTGGAACAACCGTATGCTGTGCTGACATTAAGATCCCAGAGATATCGAGTTCCCGGCTGAGTTTGCTGTGATAATGAGCCTAACGTAGCACTCATACTGCAGCATGCACGTAATACGTCTTACCTTGCATCACCTTGGCACCGCATTCCCTTTCATTAATGCATCATCTTGTATGAATACTGTAAGCTTTTAAAATCGGTGTGTTTCTTGACACCAAATTACGAGTAGTTACTATGCCATGAGTTGTTTGGCCATCTGTTGGGTCACGCATGCATCTGCGCTCAATTTGCACATATGGCAAATTCTCGGTAAAACAAATTACCGGGTTTGTTACCGGTTATTCAAACGCCAGCACTATGTTACGATGTATCACAACACAAAGTTGCTTAAGCATATAGATATACTAGCTGTCCCAACACTCGTGTACACACCTATTCAGTTCTTCGGGACTTGGGATGAACCCTTTGTGAGTGAGTGTGTGTGTGTTATGCATGCTTTGCAATTTCATATGCTGTACTACAGTACTATATTATCTGGGGTCGTCATGTTTTAATCACATTTTAGCCACGTGGAAAATGGCACGAGCCTTGCACCACACAGATCCATGGAAGCTATTTGAGGATCGTGAATTATTCTAGTTCATCAGCAGACGAGGGCATGCCATTGCAATGAGTTGTGGTTTTATCACGTCAAATGACTGAAATTGCCTACACTTTCCACTGCCTTGAAGTGTGATTCTGCTGAGAGACTCGTCGCAAAGAATCAATTCAATAACCCAGATTGGGCATAGGCATCTGCACTTGATTGGTCCAGACTGGGGCAGAGAAACTTACTCTACTACAGTATCCAGATTTTATGCCCCATCGTCAGGCTTTGATGATAGGTGGCAAAGACAAAGGTGATATGCTGAGATGGCACAAGGTAGGTTTCTTGCTAACCACCGCATCCTGAAGAGAGTTTGTACTGGATCCTGGACTTTGTAAGGATCTTGTGGCAAATACATTATGCGATTGGCTTGCTTCTGGTGGTTACTGGCATATTCTCTGATAAAACTTTGGGGTCGCGCAGGCCCATGTATCATGCATTCAGGATGGGTTTAGCAGCCATCATGGTTGAACTGAAATATTTCAGATGCCTAGAGTTGCTCATTCGTTTGTCAAAGATCTGGATATGATGTGGCGGACTTGGCGTATAATGGTTATTGTCAACAATCAACCGGCACATAAAGCACGGTGCGTTGCTGAAATAACTGAAGTGTCCATGTGTTCTCGGCAATAAAGCACTTCGAATTTCACTTATTCATATATATATATCTTTTTTTTTTGGGGGGGGTATTCTCTTCAGCACAGTTCTTGGCTTCCCGCGATGCAAAGTTAGTATCGCCTGGGAGAGCAAGTGCAATGCAAGGGAAATTTGAGTTCGGCAAACTAAAGTAAGTGCACGCCGTTATGTTTATTTGCTTTCAAGGGGTTTTGTCTGAGAAAGCACGTTGGAGCTGTCAGTGTTGAAGGAAGACAGCGGTCACAAGAACCGTGCTGGTAGGCAAGTAATAAGAATAATGTGCATCGTCATCAGAGGCATGAATTTCAGCGTCGGCGCCAGAATAATAGCCGTAGTTATTCATCCCTGATAAGTTAAAAGCCCGGTTTTACTATTGGGTGCTGACTAGGCTGATAAATAGCCTGGCCAACCTGATTAGTTCATTATCATATTCAACGTGTCAGCACCACAGCGGAGCAACCAAGCAAAATTGCAATAATTATAGGACACATCATATATGCTCTGCTAAAATCACCTGGCAAATTCATAAATACATTGTAAAACTTGCTACAACTTGATGCTCGTAGGGTTACTATGCTATCATCAGGATTGAGTATGCGCGCACCAAATCACAGAATCAGCGCTGCTATTGTGCATTGTCCAGGTGATGGGGGACGTACATGTTTGGTCATCGTATGTATTTCCCATACACATCGGGTCGAAAATCTGGAAAATGGCGGAGGTGTCTCGAATAATATTTGACAGGTCGCTAATTATTGTGGCTAGACCCGAAGGACTGCCTGCACCGCGCGGGTCGGATCCAAGGCCGGAGGGACTACGTGCACCGCGCGGGTTGGCTCCGAGGCCCGAGGGTCGTGATTGCTGCACATGGGACTTGAACTTTGCCGATGATGACACATTTTGTACACCTGTTGCAACCATTCATTTGTTATATTTCCCCGGTAATAAGAAACCAGCTTATATACTTAAAGAGAATATATATATATATACAGCCCTGAAAAGTAATGGCATGGTAGGAAGTATATATATATATATATATACAAGGTATATCCAGAATATATATAGGAACATATGTTTTAATTTTTCCGGGAGCAAATTTTGATTGTTCCGGAACAATTAACTTTTGATTTTCCCCGTAACAATGAATTTTGGCTACGGACACGCATATTTAGGGTTTAGAGAGAGTTCATGGGCTTTATCCGGTAGCCAGGCACCCTAAAAACCTAACACTAAACCCTACTTATGCTTTCCCGTATGCAAAATTCATTGTTACGGGGAAAATCAAAAGTTAATTGTTCCGGAAACAATCAAAATTTGCTCCCAGAATAATATAGTTCCTATAGGAACTATGTATGCATATATATGCATGTCGCTCTCACATTAGGGATCCAACGATGTATGCTCATTTTGGTGTCCCAATTTATTTGTAGATGCGTTTTTAATATATTTACTATGTTTTTCCATGAAGTACTTGCCATGGAACCTGGGCTTTCAAACTTTTCACGGAATCGCATGTGGGTAGTCGATATAACCAATATGCATTTACATTGTGTACTATCATATGGGCCGGTGACACGAGCGAGTAATAACACACAAAATAAGAATGCGTGACAACACACACCCACACAGAGCACCGCATCACCTCACCACACCTACAAATTTTGTCACGCGTATGACACACATCACACATCACAGTACACACTGTACACACCGCACACACCGTACACATACATAGATACCGTAAATCGTGATGGCTGATGTGCCTGCATGTGACAGCGGTAAAAGAGTCATCCTCGACACAAAAACAGAGACAGCATTGCGCCAAGCAGAATGCACTATATGTTTAGGGGTTCGAGGGGTTTACCAAACCGCTATACCCAAAGTCTCAAACAGCAACCATACAAATACCGGTAACTGCATTGGTAAATCATACTGTTGCGTGATGACGCACGATCAATCAAATGATTAAGATACATGCGTGTTAGAGTAGATGAATTTACTCACGCACACGTGACACAATGGGATGCAAATACACATGCGACAGTGAAATCATGTCAGGATGCATCTATATCGATATGTATGCACAATGTACACATTGCGTTTCTTAGCTCGATGTTATTGTAGCTACACCGTAACCTTTTGTAGCATGCTCAGGGTAGTATGGAATCGGATAATCGTGGAACCAGTAATTCAGGGAAACCTCCGCCAAATCGTGGGTTGGCGCTTATAAGCTGCGACGATTACGTGAAACATGTGGAAATAAATGCCAAGATCATTCAGCTTTGCGTGCCATTATGTTATGCGGCATCCAGACCGTACCCCGATTTGCCATTTCTTCCACCATCATCGTCGCATCACTACCGTCGGCTGACATTACTGCTGTCAGCAGCGATGATTGCTGCGCATCATCATGCATGGGTGGCGAGGTCTCATCACGAGCGGCTGATGGGTTCGTACCTGCACGCGCTGTTATCATTACCGCGAACGAAACAACGAGAAGAGTTCGAGCTGCAATATACGGCAACGACTGATGCATGCTATACATCTTGTTGTGTGCGTAATGTGTGTGTGCGCGGGGCGGGGGGGAGGGCGTGAGCAGGGATGTCGCTGGGGTCTCCACTGATAAGTTTTGATCACGTATGCATGATTGTAAAGTGAGCTAGTACGTACTGTATGGAATGTACGGTATTTAAGGCAGTTTGCTTTGGCTTCAAATCATACACATCAGGCGGTGTTCGAACCGCATTGCACACAATTTGCAGCATCGGCATAAGAAAAGTATACATACGAGACAATGTGGAGTTTTGTGTCGCAGAGGGGGTGATTTCTTGCTCGTGTTCTCATTTTATGTGATTCAATACCCATCTACCTCACAACAACCACTGACTATTATAGACCTTTGCCGGATCTTATTGTCCCCCCCACACCTAAATGACCTACGAGGTCGTACTATATTACAATATTACGACGGAAAGGGGGCAAAATTAGGTTTGTCAGCAAATTCATTATTGGTCGAAATATTAGTAGTGGTATACTTTGCATTTATATCACTGTTTAAACTGATGTTACTATCAATATATAGATAATGCAAGAGATATACGTTGGGTTTCAGGTATACGAAAAATAAAAATATTTAATACGCACTGAAGGTGCATATGTGTAATTGCATTATATTCATAAATATTAGCGGACGGGTCAATATATCATATATAGGTAATGACGTGTCTCAGTGACACGTCATTTTGATTCTCAATCCTGCAATACCCGTACACGCGAGGCATGGCCGCCTGCGCCTGCGCCTCGTCGTCGCGCGTTGCTGCTCCCATAAGAGCAGCGTGTCCACGAAGGACATAAATGGATCCGGTTGCTCACTGCGGACCTCGTCTTAAAGGCCTTTGTGTCGCTTGAGCCTCGTCAAACCAGGCGGGCTTGCCTGGGTTTACAAGGGCAGCCCCGACCGCGACCGTGCCATCAGCGGTCGTCGTCCTTTCAATTTTTCCTCCAACTCATTTTTACCTACGATATACGTTCCTCCTACGTTGTACGATTTATTTTATTCATTATTATTATTATTATTTTGTTATTATT
>LGRX02009830.1:0-26589 GCA_001247695.2 Cymbomonas tetramitiformis | reverse complement strand
ACAACAGTAACCGGCCACTAAGCTCTGGCACAATATCGGAGAGCTGCCGGGCACAGACGAACAACGCTTGCCATCCACTAAGCTCTGGCACATACCTTCACGATCAAGGAAGGTAGCCCCATCCCACTCCGCCGCCGCCTCAGCTTACCACCAAGCTCCTCCCCAGCGCCCTGGAGCTCATCCACGTTCGAAGTCTTCGGCTCCTGCGGCAAAGAGGGTAATCGGACACTTCTCACTAGGCTTCTGAGGAAGACTCCAATATTCGTTGTCCCGGTGATTGATATGATAGTTCAACCGCTCCGCCCATCAGAGTACCGGTTCTCTCGGACGGGACAGACAGCCTACCTGCACAGCACCTATGGCCAAACCCACACCACTTCGCCTCCGCCTCAACTTCCCACCAAGCTCCTCACTGACGCCGTCCAGTTCGTTCGGATCGATTTGCTTATGCTCCTGCGAAGGCAGTACTCCCAGGTTCATTCCGGTCGGGAAATTATGAAACGCTGAAGGTCCGAGGCTTGGTATCTGGGGAGCAGGTTTCTGTAACGTCGACAATTGAAGGGCTTCAATGCGATGGGAGAACACGAGACGATTGGCAGAGATGTCGACCTCTACGTTGACCAGGGGCAGACCAACGCCACTGCGGCGGCGTTTGAGCTTCAACTCGAACTCGGGGTCTTCCTTGATACCTTCCTTCGAAGTCTGTCTCGTAACCTGAGAGGAACATATTTCGTTAAAAGCGTGTCTCAGCTCGACATTGACGAAACGCAAAGACAACAGCCCAAATTTCGCAAGTTGTGAGGCGGAAGGTACAGTTTCGACACAGAAATCTCAAGCAGCACACTCAAGGCAAGGAATTTGAAATGTAAAGCCCACATGACTGGGAGGCACCGCTTCAGCGAGGCGAGTACGACGAAAGTAGTCGTCGCTTGCAGCGCAACTTCGCGGGTCAAGAGAAAGATCCAAGCGGTCTTCACTACCAGTGTTTCGCGAGTGTTGGCGTTGCAACTTGGTCACAAGTTCCAAATCCTCCCTTCTAGAAGGATGCGCAGCCTCAACGCAGTCGCCGTTCTCGTCCAGCACACAAGAAGCTGCCGCACCCAGTTTTTGGCACCGCGCTGATGGTGATACAGGGAGGCTTACAAATGATGTTGGAGAAAGACGAATTCCCGGTGTAGTGGGGCAGCTACTTGTGTCGCGACGAACAGAAGTTGGCAACTCGGAGGAAATTGAATGAGAAAGCCGGTGCGCCCGTTGCTGTGCACGGAGTATCTTCATCCGTCGAGCAAGTTCGTGTGGCTGCTGCTGTTGAGGGGTGCTGGATATCGGAATATCCGTAGAACATCCTGGGGGTTGAGCTGAGCGCGGCAGCTCTCCGTCATTATTGTCCACTGTCAACTCTTCATTTGTTTCGGGATTTCTATTCACAGCTGCCACGACTTTCTGCAAGCTTGATTCTTCTGTGACTGCGGTTGCAGAGTCAAGACTTTCTGACGTGGTTTCTGGACAAGGAGTCCCCAACTGTGCGTGCGTTTCTATACAGTGGATCGTTTGAGCAGGTGCCGGCGTATGCTGAGGTGTATCAGTTTCCGGGGAAAATACGTGCGGAATTCTTGTGCTTGTTGAAAACATCAGTTGCTTCTGCTTTTGCTCAACGGCTACATCCTGTATACCGCCCTGCATCTCTTCGGTGTATGTATCCTCGTCATCGGAATCAGCGAGTCCGGCCGCGCACATAATGTCATGTTCTGCAACATTTAAGGCATTGCTGACCAAGGTGACTATTCTATTCGACGGCGTTAGCATAGATGTATTTGCGTCGCCTAGGGGAACAGCGAGCGTATCAGGCACGGCAGTCTGGACAGGACTCTGGTGAACCCGTGATGCTTCGCAGCTTACAGCCTGGGGAGAAAATTCATCAAATTCATGGGCCGCTGTTTGCTTGAAAGCCGTCTTCACGAGCTCAATTTCTGCAACCGGATCCGACTGGACGGCAGATCTCCTCCTTCGAAATAGACGGGCAAGTCGACTCCTCTTCCTTGGGCTTTCGATGTCGACTTCTCGCTTTCTCTTAGTGTCATTGCATTCCCTGAAATCTTCCATGATTGACTAAACAATATTGCGCCTGAGAAATATACGGCAATTTCTCGTCCGCGTCGACTTTTTGTTTTTTTTACTAGTTTTTGAACGCGACTTTTAACGGGACGATACCGGATACTTGGATGTTGGAACTTCAACTTGCGCTCGTAGCACGAGACAACGGAATAATAACGGCCCCCCCATGGGCCCCCCTGTGACAACAGCGACAGCGACAGCGACATATAAACCAGGGGTGGACAGGTATATAATCGTTTGGCTTATATAAGCCGATTATATCGCTAATGGGGATATAACTATAAGCGTCGAAAATCAGGCCAAAAAGACGCTTATATTATATCCGATATAAGCGTCTTTGCTTATATAACTATAAGCGCATATATCGGCATATAAGCGCTTATATCGGCGATATAAGCGCTTATATCACCACCACCTGGGCTGATATATTATACTGGTACTTTTATGGCTTTTAGTAAATGTTTGATTTATTTTCTTTTATATATTTTCTTGGCTTTTTGATTTGAATATGTGTCTACACACTGTGCACTGTCATATTCAACTTGTATGACGTATCACTAAATAAAATCAGATATAGAAAATCCTGAATTCGCCCACGAACTGCTAAATTTAGGGGATTATAATCATTAAATTGTGCTTATATAAGCGTGTTTATGCTTATATAAGCGTCGATATAATATAAGCGTTGACGCTTATATCGACGCTTATATAAGCGTCGATATTACCATTATATCACCTCGACCCACGGTTATATAAGCGCTGACGCTTATATCTCAAGAATCGATATAACTGTCCACCCCTGATATAAACACAGCACACCACAGGCCTACACTACAATTAGGGAGGTTCCGCAAAGCTGTGGAGAGTTAAGAGTTAAGAGTTATCGATGATGACAGTCATCGCGCGTAGCTCTCCGCGCTTAACTCTCTCCGAGAGTCTCTGCTCATTTCACGTTTTGGCAAAATCGCTTCCGCAGTAATAATGAACGATGAACGACAAACGACAAACGACGAACGACGAACGACGAACTTTCGATTCTCGATTTCGGTGCTCGTAGAACTTGAGAAATGAATCGGACGGGCAATGCGATGCCATGAATTGTTTTACCGACGTGGCGCGTTGCGATGTTCGCATTTCTAAGTGTCGCTTTATTCGCTCTTCGCTTCTTCGCCATTTATTTTCATGAGCAACAACGCACAACCTGCCATGGCGCAGTGGTATACGAGACGCGACTGCAGTAGCAACGCATGAGACACACCACGTAAATCTGAATGACCGCTAGATCAAACGGAATTCTAGAATATTCCAAATCGATTACATCCAGCCAGTTTCCGATTAGGACGTCTACCTTAACTCTTCGTCGTTCATCGGGCGGAGAGTTAAGAGAAGCTTAACAGTGGGGGCAGAGAGTTAAGAAATCGCGGAGAGTTAAGAGTTAAGAAGTATGATCGAGTTATGACGCATGACCATCGCGTTCGACGGAATCTATGACACGATATGCCCTTAACTCTCCGCGCTTAACTCTCTGTCCACTTTGCGGAACCTCTCTATTCTACATGTTATGTCCATGTCATGCTTTTGGGATTAAAATCTCCCTCTGGCAGTCGGTCCATTAAGGTCTCCGTAGTTTAGTGGTTAAAATCCTGCTTTGATGCAACAGAGACCCTGGCTCGAGTCCCGGCGGGGACAGCTGTTCAGCTATATTTGTAACACTGCCGACCACATCTCTAATTTTAACCACTGAGCCCTTATAACGTCCACGCCCGAGGTTGACGAAATTTCGATTTCTATATTGCCATTGCATGTCTCGGTGCGATGTTCAACCTCGCCTCGCCTGTGACAGTGTCAACAACGGAGCCGGACCGTCTTCGACGGAGCCCGCCGGCGAAGAGCCCGCCGCCGGGCTACGACGTAGCCGGATCCCGCCTTCGGCGGCGGGCTACGACGTAGCCGGATCTTGCCTTTCACCGGATCCCTTGGATACGAGAATTTTTCGGAGCCTCATGAGATGTTATTTCATAAACAACGTTAATAATGTGAAGCGCAAATCAAGGTTGGGCTTGCGCGAGGGCGCTTCATGCAAAAAAGATTCCAGATTCTAGATCGCTCACGGGAAAGCCGATTTCCCCCCCACTGTATGGGGGCCTGCTTCTCCTTGCGTCACCCCTCACTGTGTGTGGTATGTGTCACCCGTGACCGTGTCTCCGTCACGTTAGCCTTCGTCTAGTTAGTCAGTCCGTATGTTTGTCTTAAGGGTTCGCTTGGAAGCGATATGATATATGATATATAGCGAGGCTATTATGGAACGTTAATAGCTCACGCAGCGTCTGTGTGGGTATGAGTGCAGTGCTTCTTCAGAAGTGACTGCTGTAGCCCAACGCTACCTCATTTTACGCAATGCCCCGCATCTCTTAGATGCCACCACAATTGGGTTGTGAACCCAAGGCATTGGTTGAACAATCAGTATCGGCTGAACGAATAAGCCATATGATACTCGCATGCTTGTTCAGAACATGCTAGAAGCGAAGATGAGTTTTCTCCGAACACTTCCGGTTCTTCAAGACTTCATCTTGCTTTGTCATCTCGATGCCACAACCTGGCCTCTCAATGACAGGTGTCACTCAAGATGAGTGAATGACAAATGGTACGACTGTACATGTCATAGTCGACCGTACTGACGACTGTCATAAATGTATGACGCGACTCGACCTGTACAGTCATGATCGACCATACTGTCGACTGTCATAATAATATATGACATGACATGACATGACATGGATGACAGGTATGACACGTATGACATGTATGACACATATGTCATCGGTCATAACCCTGACAGATCTCCCCTCTTAAGAGAGTTGTGACCTCACAACGGGCATACCTTTGTATATGTCTTTAATGTCTTTGTTGTTGTCGCTTCTTGCTGGTACCAGTCTTCTTACACCGATTTGAGGCGTCCCTCATGGTGTTTTTAGGTTATTGGGGGGAACTGAGTCCACTTTAGTCCCTCACCTTAGGCATTTAGCCATACAGTCCTTAGGATGTAGCCCACCTTTCCGGAAATCGTATCGTTGAGTGACGTTCCAAGGTTCAATGAAGAGCGTTTTCGCGATACAATCCTACGCTGGATTACTGATTGATCCACACGTTATCATGTATGTGCTAGACGATTCAAAGCATCCGAAGTCTACGTTACGGATTATTTGCGCTAGCCGTCGTCGCTTTTGCGCGATCGATGATCCCACGATTATAACGAATTATATTCGAACGATTCTCGGCCTAATATAGTGCACCCAACTCTTCCTCCCCTCCTTAAGCAACTTTGGAGGATCCTAGGCGGTGATGGGTGATAGAAACGGTGATATCGGTGTATATATATAAGGTGTATATATATACGAAGCAGTCAGAAAACACACAGTGACGGGTGCTCGGAATGTGATAGCATAAACTAGCTAGACAGACATACGGACTGTCTAAACGGGGAAGGCTAACGTGACGGTGGCACGGTCACGGGTGACACATGCCACACACAGTGAGGGGTGACGCAAGGAGAAGCAGGCCCCCATACAATGGGGGGGAAATCGGCTTCCCCGTGACACCACCTCACCCCGAAGGTGTGAGTGGCAATCCTAGAGCAAGCAAACCCTAAAACCTAAACCCAATGTCACGTAATGTCAGAGTTCAAGGGACCATTGCAGCTAGCTAACAGCTAGCAAGATGCGGTGTCACTCTGCAAGATAATTGCGGCGAAGGTCTAGACTAGTTCACTAACATGTCGGTTGCGATGTGGCCGCGTATTCACTAAGTGGTGGCGGCGGTGTCCTCGAAGATGTCGAGGGGCATCCAGACGACGAATCAACCAACTCCTGTGCGGTGCCAAAGCCAAAAGTAGCCTGGCACCACCAGAGCGAATGCGTCGATGAGAAGGGGTTGGGGAGGTGGAAGGTGAAAAATGCGGTAAGGGGGCGCGATTGAGCGCATTGGGAATGGCTCGAAAGGAACGATGGTGAGGGGCGAAGTGGGCGTGGCAACATCACCACACACCACTAGATGGTGAACAGGTGGGGTGCAAGGCGAGGGCGAAGGGAGTGGAGGGACGAAGTCGAAGGAGTCAAAGCACTCGTTGTTGATGGCGAACGCGATGGACTCGAGTTTGGTGCTTGGTGTGTAAGCACCACCAGGCACCACCAGACCACAGCCAAAGGGAAGATGCTGTCGTCGAAGCAAGTCCAGTGCAGACCGAACTGCGGCCATGCGCGCACGCTGGCGTAGCGAGGCCATGATCTCTGCGTCTGCAAAATCTGGAAGGCGCGTCGATAGGGTTTCGTGGGTGAAAGGTAACTCCTCGAAAAATTAACCAAACCAAGCGATGGAGAAGTCAAATTGGGGTGAAATTTGACGAGGAAAACGAGGGTAATGTCAAAAACGTCGTACGGTAACCCGTATTCCCGCCAGAAGGGGTGCTGCTAGTCAGAAAGTCGAGTGGACGTTTGGGTTGATGGTGATAACGTAACTTCTTGTAAAATTAACGGAATCGGACGATGTAGGAGTCAAATTGGGTCAGTTTTTGACGAGGAACACGGCGGTCACGTCAAAAATGCCGTAAGGTAAGCCAGTTTTCCGGCAGCAGAGGCGCTGCTGGCCAGAGCGTTGGTGGAAGGAAGTAGGCGGCCAGAATGAAGGAAGTAAACAAAGGAAGTTTGGCCGAGGGAGATCACGTAAAACCAGTCACAGACGGTAGGAACCACGCGAAGTCGGGCAAGGAAGTTGGATGAGGCGGCTGCACTCAAACCGATGAACGCCCAAAGGAAGTAAAGGGAATTGTAGAATCGGCGGAAAGCCAAAGCGAGTCAAGCCAAACCGAACACCACCAAGCGTGATGTGGGTCGATAACCTGATAGAAACGGTGATATCGGTGTATATATATAAGGTGTATATATACGAAGCAGTCAGAAAACACACAGTGGCGGGTGCTCGGAATGTGATAGCATAAACTAGCTAGGCAGACATACGGACTGTCTAAACGGGGAAGGCTAACGTGACGGTGGCACGGTCACGGGTGACACATGCCACACACAGTGAGGGGTGACGCAAGGAGAAGCAGGCCCCCATACAGTGGGGGGGAAATCGGCTTCCCCGTGAATGGGGAGCCCGATTTCGATAATAAACGAACAAAGGGGCTTGTTTTAATGCAAACGGAGTGGCCCTGCTTAACGGAATTGGATTTATAATCCTTAACCGGTCTGCTCAACTCCTCAATATTTTTGTCCAGTACGCACGCTTTGACGAACATCTATCGCGATGAGTGAGAATGGATTCGCCACGTACTAATGTGAAATTTATTTAGTTATGTTTGTCAAGCACAACTTAGGATCACAACTCCTTCTACCTCAGTCAATATCTCCGGTAGCTTCGGATGACTGGCCAAGAATCCGATGACAAACCACGGTTTTGGCAAAGGTAGCATTTAGCAGTTTTTTCACAGATATTGGTACCCGCATATGCGTATCTGTGTAAGGGTATGATTTATACAAGGCTCACTACACCTTAGCAAGGAAGGATCAATTCCTGCTCCTGTCATATCAATTTGATGCAGGGTAAAAAATGTTAGGGATATAACCCTGCAGTTCTCGGGTTGCAGCCCATTGCACCGAAGATGCATCGCAGTTCTTGGGATGCAGCCCTGCAGTTCTTGGGATGCAGCCCTGATATATTTATGCGACCGATGGATGAAAACCTCTTGGGTACATGTTTCCACGGCCTGATTATTTTTAGGTCGGCATTTATTGGCAAAAGTCATTGGCTATCAGCTTTTGACTCAGAAGCCACAATGTTATAGAAGCTGCGACCTATTGTGATCATATGCGGCAGTTATGCCTTCAGCATACATAGACAATATGATTATGTGGAACTTATAATCCCACTTAAGTTGCATCATGATATATTTATCAGGTGTTAACAAGTGTTCAGGATTTGATAAGGGGTTGACGCCCCACAAGCCAAAGGTCACTATCTCATAAGGCTCGCCTCAAGTGTGCGGCTTTGAGAATTAGTGTCCTGGCGAGGCACAGTCATGATGCTTCCTAGTCCATAATGGAACTGGAAATGAGAATACTCAAGATATCCGAAGACAGGAAGGCTTTTGGTTGGCCAGAGTTACTGTCAAGATGCTTAACCTTAATGGGGTTGCATTCGGATACAAACTGTGCAACCATGCATGTGACTTATGCATTGATGTATGACTTTGATGAATTGTCTCTTGTCATGAACCTGGAAGGAATGACGGGCAATTAGCTAGAGTGGCTGATTTACTCACTCGGCTTTGCTGTTCATGGAATTCGATGTTTAATGGCACAACTGGCAATCCTTTGCTCAGATGCTTTCCTGAAGACATTGGCAACAACTTGTGTGCCAGCTTCTCTAGATTTAGAAATCATGGATCAACAATTTATGAATCAAAACACATGTATCAAGGTTGATTCAATGAATCCTTCAACTCTTGAATTTCGACAATCAGCATCTCAGGCTGTTGACGTCAAAGTGATGGTCTTAAGCTTACAATATAGCTTATTCACATTTGAAAAACCATCGTTCTCCTATGTCAGTGCCCTTCATATACTATGATAGAGCCGGAGAAATATGCATCTATGATTTCTTCATAATGAACTTCATGTGTCAGTAAGTCAAATAAGACTTCATTTGATGTTTCAATCGGCATGATGTACCGTGTCATCAACTTTATGGCTGCTATACACAGATGCTGGAACTTTTGATAAGATTTTTAATTTTCCAAGCAAATCACAATAATGTAAGAAGGTGTGGCAGCTGTATGAAAATGAATGAATCTATACTCTTCCTTCCTCTCGCAAAAATGAGAGATGTATCAAACCAATCAGATGGTAATGGAGGATGTTATTCAATCATTATGTTATGTGAATAAGACTGAGATTCTTATCGAATGCTTTAGAGGTAACAATGTCAATCTGAACATTGATTCTCTCTACGTCATATTGGCAATATGCCTGACGTTTTTGAATGTGGCAAATGCCAGATGATGTCAAATGCAGTTGTTGGGTTACAGCCCACATACATTTGTCAATTCAGGGTCACTATAGTGTGCCCGACTTAGACAATGTTCTGGAAAATGATTGTCATGATGAACAAAGAAATCAGTGATGGAGAGTTACCGAAGTTAACTTTGGTATCGAAGCTAATGGAGGGTCAATCAAGAAGTGTCCGTAATGACAACAACTTACTACGAGTTGTATTTTCGTAGTTGATGGATGACTGACATGTCATTTCGTTATGAATAGAACATGGCATTGTCTAGTGATATGTGTATATTCTTCAGCATATGATCACTTATCTCAATGGTGCCCATTTTATTTTTGGACACTATTCAGAGACTTGTTATGATAAAGAAATATGAATGATGAATGTGTCATTTCAATCCGATAGAATTGTGACTTGTTTTATGACTATAAAATTTCTGTCACTTTCCAGAATGAGGATGAACTTGTGCTTGGAGACCGTATGCAGATTGCGGGTTTTCCAAGACTTCGTGGCCTAATGGATGAGGCAACAAATTTCTATACATTTTCGAATGAGCTTTCAAAGAGTCTTTATTCCTCAATGAAGCATGCTTGTCTTTATGTGCCAAAATGATATGAAATTACAAATATGGTGTCAATATATATGTGGATGGTTTATACCATTGTATGCTATTCCACAAATAAGTAGTGATGTCAGAGTGAAAACTTTGGACAATTGCAACTTAGTGCAAATTTGAGTGCATTCAAGTCCACTAAAATGTTCAGAATCTGAATCTAATGTACTTTTATAGCTAAAGCTACCATTGACTGTCCAACATCCACTGAGGACATTGTTTCTTACGTCTTTTGGCATCACGCTCAGCGTTTTTCTTATTCTGCAAGCGCCTCTTTGCTACTTTTTCATCCGGAACATTGTACCGGCTACGAAACTTGCTGGTTACTTCTTCTTCTGAGCTTTCTTCATCCAAAAGCAAAACTGGCTTCAACATGTCTTGTTCTTTCATCTAGGACGAATCACACAGGGATGCAGCAGACCTGCAGCATGAGAAGAAAATAAACAGCAAGAAAGTTATTATGCAAAATCACCACTGAAGGAGATGACTTTCATCATAGGATGGTATATTGGTTGTTTCATATGACACATAGAAGATATGAATAATTCGTAGAGAATTTTGGGATAAACATCCTGACACTCTTGATTGCTCTATGCCCAAGAATGACCGAAGAGATTGCTTGCCACTTTTCAGCCATAAAGCGTAGAGGCTGCTTAACAACGGTTGGGACCATAAGCTAAATAGCTATGCAGCTATGTCGGAGGCTAAATAGCCATGATTGGACAGACTCTGTCTTTTATGGTGAATAGACCTCTGAGAAATGGTGTCTTAAAAATCAATTGACAACAACTCAACCTTTTGGTATGATGCAGAGCTGATGATCTTTGTTGCACTTCAATTGTTTAATGTGCACTAATGAAATGCCTCGTGATATATAATCTCACAGAATAGGCATTGTTCAATGGCGATATGATCAGATATGTAATGATCAATGAAGACAAGATGATTGGTATGGCTCATTCAATAGGCATAATTACCTCAAACAGATGCCAATACACGGATACATATCAAGACATAAGGCAATAGGCTTATTGTATAGCCTTCAAGATAGCTAGCATTTATGCTGCATTGGTCAGCTCAGTGGCTTTGACCTTTTTAGATGTTGTACTCAGGCTGTAGCCTGCATATTGCATTGAGTACTCTTGACACCTTTAATGATACAATCAGATGATATGTATGAAATATCAAGAATGGTTGCTTCTTTCAATGATCATAGGTGGCAGAGGCAATAGTGATTGCACCGTGTCAATATACAATTCTAGTCTGGATACATGCTAGACCAGATGTATACAATGTCTAGATCTTCAAAATCAAGCTCATATGAATGTCTTGGCTGATGTATATGTCAACTTTCATGGAGTTCTGCATGGTTTGACTGTATATAGTCAGGCTTACCAAAGCAAAAACGATGATGCAACTTAATTGTTTTATTTTATATTTTGTCTTTATTATTTATTTGGTTTTTAGTTGTATTTTTAGCTTACCATCTTCCCCCCTCAAGGAAGTGTATTGCTAGGCGGTTGTCAAGCGCCGTTCAAATACAACAGAGGTCCGACCTCTATGTGATGACGTGGAAGCTTTCTATGAAGCTGGATAGCAGTTCTCGGGTTGCAGCCCCTTGCACCGAAGGTGCATCGCAGTTCTTGGGATGCAGCCCGAATCCACGTCATTAGCGTGGGTCATATAGTACCCAAGCATGTGCTGTGTATATACAACACTACCCTCCAGCGGCGAAGTGGCTTGCTATTACCATCATCGTATGCTGTGGGATATCAATATATGATCAGAGAGCATGGATATATATATATATATGCCTGGACGAGAATACCACTCTTAAGGGTTCGCTTGGAAGCGATATGATATATGATATATAGCGAGGCTATTATGGAACGTTAATAGCTCACGCAGCGTCTGTGTGGGTATGCGTGCAGTGCTTCTTCAGAAGTGACTGCTGTAGCCCAACGCTACCTCATTTTACGCAATGCCCCGCATCTCTTAGATGCCACCACAATTGGGTTGTGAACCCAAGGCATTGGTTGAACAATCAGTATCGGCTGAACGAATAAGCCATATGATACTCGCATGCTTGTTCAGAACATGCTAGAAGCGAAGATGAGTTTTCTCCGAACACTTCCGGTTCTTCAAGACTTCATCTTGCTTTGTCATCTCGATGCCACAACCTGGCCTCTCAATGACAGGTGTCACTCAAGATGAGTGAATGACAAATGGTACGACTGTACATGCGCATAGTCGACCGTACTGACGACTGTCATAAATGTATGACGCGACTCGACCTGTACAGTCATGATCGACCATACTGTCGACTGTCATAATAATATATGACATGACATGACATGACATGGATGACAGGTATGACACGTATGACATGTATGACACATATGTCATCGGTCATAACCCTGACAGTTTGCCTTCTTAGTTTTATGCTATTCCGTTTCCGAGCACCCGGCACTGTGTGATTCTGTGACTTTACCGCGTATATATATCCATTATATATATACCCTCATATCACCCTTTCTGTCAATCGCGAGATATAGGCGATTTAAGTATGCGCTTAGGTATGGTTAGGTATGGGCGAAACTCGAGCGGTATCGACCATAACTTTCCCATATCGTGACCAATTTCATCCCTGAAGTACGCAATGCGTTCACATAGGTCTAGGGGACATCTTTATCGAATAAAAAGTTTTTCAAAAGTTTTTGCACGTAGCACGCACCCCCGCGCAAGCCCAACCTTGAAATAATCAGCGTACGGTACTGCATATATTATCATGAGGGGGTCTTGCGATGATCGGATGATGTATCAATATTGATATAGGCGGATTATTTAAGAGTTTGGTAAGGATTATTTAAGAGATTGGTAAGGATTCGTTGTTTAACCCCTAAACCGATTTTTGGGTAGAAAACTACCCAAGTCAAAAACTTCATTGAATCCTTAATTTCAAAGTCGTTTTTTATCCAAATTCAACTATGAGGACAGTTTTGGAAACGTCTATACCAGGCGCATCCAACCATGTCCTTAACTTTGAGCTTGTCGAAACTATATTCATATGCTTTGAGAGTAATGCTTGAAGATATGTTTTATTTTCACTTGCAAAGCCGATGTATTGCCGTATCATTCCCTTAGCCCTAATTATGGTATGTTCTGCTGGATGTGACACCCCGTGTGTGTCACAGTCCTCTGTCTGTACTAGTACTCCGTACAGTACGGCTGTCACAGGTTCAGGGTTTCGGGCTTAAGCCGAGCGACACTCAACTTCACTTCTTATGTTATCTTAAGTGTAAGCATTATGTGTTTCAGCACCTCAATATATAGTCGGCACTATATATCCCACAGGTTATGGTGCGCCAGGCACCTTCCACTACTTTTGATTGCATGAGTGGCTAAGCCACTCCGCTTGGTGGGGCGTTGGGGGCCCGAATTTGATGTCGTGATTTTCGCAGTTGCGGTCGAGAGCTAGTTTACGGGCGGATTGATTTGGTATCGCTGCAGCGTGCGCCTACCTGGGATTATTTTGTATTGTCCGCGTTGGATTTCACTCGACTAGAACTTGATCAATTTTTGTCGTGAGTTTCCTTGGCCACCGCGTTACGATCTTACAATTTCGCAGTTACGGCTTCCTTAATTATCCGTTCCGGCACTGCATTCTACGGCTCTCGACCCTCGCTTTTCTGTATTCTCCGACATCGGCCCTCTACCCCGACGCTCCCACCTATTGGATTCTCAACATGAGCGTAAATTCACACGTCACGCCTCCCTTGGGGGCCAACAATCGAATTAGACTAGACACGATTTTTTCACGCGACGTCGGCTCTCGTTATAGGCCGACGCCGGATTCTCCCGGTGTTGCCCTCACGGCTGCGGACCGGACTCGTGCTACGGCCATCCAAAATTCCACTTGGGACGTGGACATCATCAAGAGGATCTCTCGCGATGCCTTGGGCTCCAAGGACGAGACCTTCCGAGGCGATGAGTCGAACCGCAACACGCTCTGGACGTCCATTGTGAAGTCCTTGCAGCGCGCGTTCGAGCAGAAGGACCCCACCAACGCCGCTCTTTTTTATCTGGCGGACGCGACGAAGGAGGTCAACGCCATCTTCAACGCTATTCTCTTCTCCACTTTGACGTCGTTGACCTCTCCAAATTCACCCGCGCGGCGTTGGGTTGATGCCTCGGGACGGGCTTCGCCTCAGGATGGCAAGCGTGCCCTCCTCGAGGTCACCAAGAGGTTAATCCCTCGCGTGGTCCGACCTCTTGGGCACTACGAGGAGCTTTGCTCTATCTTCTTCAACTCCGAGAAGGACCCCGATCCACTTATCCAGGACTTTGACGCCTGCCTTACGGCTATTGGCAACGGGCCTTCTGGACCTCTCGACGAGATGATGGCGAAGAAACAGCTTCTGGCTTCACTCGACACCGAATTCTACGACAAGGTCATCACACCGCTTCGTGGCTACTGCCCGACGGTCCGGTCCTATGACAAGGACCGTAGGGAATTCGGGCTAGCAAGTGCGTTTTTTAGATATACTTGATATATGAGTGCTTGGGCATCATTTTTAGGTGTCAAAGAATTTATCTTGAACGTGGTTTGGGCGGTATACTCGATTTGGGCATGTGGGGAGATGGTGGAACTAGTGGGGGTAGCATCGCTTGAAATTAATTAAAATGACCGGTCCTGTCACAAGGACCGGAAAGGGCGGAGCTTCGTTCACTCATCAAATGGCTTTAGAATGCGTATAGCGCCCAAACCTGGCATATTTGGGACCTGTTTATGATATATATCATGAGCGCTACCTTGGAAACCCATAATATGCCCACAAATATAGCTCACTAAGTCCACACATAGAAGAAATATGAGAATTCCTGAAAATCGGTGATAAAAAACCCCGCACCTCTTTAACTTTGCCGATGCATACAAGTCATATCAGCCCGTCTTTCAATTATGTAAAGCGTTCAAAAATTCATCATGTATATCTGGAATAAGACTATTACGTGCAGGATGAAAATTCTAGTATATCCTCACTCGTATTTGCACATCAAGGGCAGATTCCCTTCCTAGAAATAAGGTGTGAAATTTAGCAAAAAGATAGGGCTTCAACCCCAAACCCAAACTTCAATGTGTATATATGAACCAATATGTATCGAAAACGTGCACAATCTTTTGCGCATGATTGGATATTATGTCAGGGTTCAAATTGGTAGGTTGACAAGCTTGTCAGACGCCAAATTCGATTGGATAAAAATTATGAAAAGATAAGAGGTATTTATCACCGTCCTTCAAGACTTGCAACCCAGAAATGGTAGGGTGCCTTGTACAAATGCATTGGATATATGCATTGTATGACGATATAAGGTACGTGGCGCATATTGGCACTAAGTTTAGGTCCTAAGGGTACTACGATACGGAAGATAGGGTCTCCGACCGTCAAGAGAACGCCCCAAAAAATTCCCGAAGCTCCGGTCCTTGTGATAGGACCGGACGCGATTTCCGGTCCTATGACAAGGACCGTCGGGCAGTAGCCATTCGGCTCGACGTTGAGTTGGCCAAGGTGGACCTTGAGGACATCTACGCCCACGTCCTCGAGATTTGGGACGCCAACGCCGGCAAGCGGAAGCACGTGCCCCTCACGGACAAGAACATCCTGTACTCTGGTCTGCCGTCCGACGTTGACGTGAGGGCCCTCATCAAAGAGTTTCAGTTCCACATCGACGCCGCCAACAAGGTTCTTGCAACGCTCTCCGACGAGGATGCGAACGACGAGCCGACGACTAGGTGGCCGGCTCCGACTACGGGCAAGCCTACTGGCAAGCCAGGTGTGCATTTTCCACCCTCCTCCTGGCGTGACCGCCGGAACCGTCGGGTGAATGGGAAGTTTCACGGCCGAAGGCGTGATTTGAAGCACCGCTTCGCCGCTTCGCCCCTTCCCAAGGACGGGAATTGGCCGCAAGGCGTCCGACGCCACAACGGCGACAAGAAGGGCTACGGCATGCACTCCGTCTCCTTCCACGTCCTCTCCAAAGCCTTCGTTCCGGAGTGTGTCCGTTGCCCTCCGGGGTTTTGGCATGACTCCGCGAATTGCCCCACCGCGGACATCAAGTGCGACGAGTGCGTGATTGAGCAAGCCGACGACGCCGACGGCCTCGTGTCCGCCTTCCAGACCGCGTTCGACACTGAGGACGACACCGCCTTTGCTCGACTCTGTGCACGACATGATCATCCCTTGGTTCGGCAGGACGAGGAGCCCTTCACGTTCTCCGAGGACATTGACGTGGGGCTCCGAGCACAGTACGCGGGATTAACGCCCACCCAACCCTCACTCCTTGCTACCCGCGTGCACGAGGCACGCACCGCTCTCCGCGAGCTCAAGCAGGTGGCTGGTGGTGCTGAGTCAGACACTCAGCACTTTCCAATGGTCCACTTCGGTTCGGCCACGCCCTCCGTGATCGACGATGCCGTCGTGGAGCATGAACCGGAGGTGGCGATCGAGACCGAAGAGGACGCGTTAATTTACCCAAAGCAGTTCGTTGACGGTGAGCCGCCCTTCGAGCAGTCTTTTATGGACAACATGTCTGTAAAATTGGGCTTCTTCGAGCCCGAGCCGCAGGTCTCACTTAAATCCTTCAACCCCCTGCCTCCGTACATTTCTTCCACGCATGATTCGGCCAGCGTGGCTGACACGGAGTCCGACGACGGGGACTTGCATGATGCCGTCCCACCACCCGCTCCACGGGTTGGTGGTGTACGGGCACCCTCAATCGGCACGTTCCTCACGGCAGCAGCACTCCCTGCTCTGTTTCTGTGTGTAAGCATCGCCATGATCGACACCGTCACCGCCACGGCACTTTGTGATGTGGAGATTGCTCCACGGTCGGTGGTGTACGGTGCCTGCTCTGATTATCAGAATGGCACAGTGGGCTACTTCACTGACCCCGACCTTCTGGACACTGGACCGGCTGACTTCTACAACATCTTCAATCTGGACTCTGACGGCTTCGGCATCTACAATCTGGACTTTCAATTTGAGAACTACAACACCTACAATCTTTGTGAACTCTGCTCTGTGGACCACTTTAAAGGTGGCTAGAGTTACTGTCAGAAGCCTAGTAGCACAACTAGATCTGTATCACGGGCACAGCAGCCTTCAGTGTGTAGTGCTAGCTAGAGATTTGGGACCGCCCTGGCCAAGAGCACAGGCCCCCACTAGAAATTTGTTTCCACCGCTTGAGATGGTGTGTTTTGTTTCACCTGACAAACTACCTGTTCCACCCTAACTCTTCCTCCGTAATAGTACAGGGTGGTGTGCTGGATGTGACACCCCGTGTGTGTCACAGTCCTCTGTCTGTACTAGTACTCCGTACAGTACGGCTGTCACAGGTTCAGGGTTTCGGGCTTAAGCCGAGCGACACTCAATCTAACTTCACTTCTTATGTTATCATTTTGTGTAAGCATTCTGTGTTTCAGCACCTCAATATATAGTCGGCACTATATATCCCACATGTTCTGTGTAAGTACTATTAATATGTACTTGCATGTTCTGTTAGGGTCACGATTAGGGTTTTGTAACGTGTGTTACTCATGATTGTGCCAACGTGGGTAAAATGCCATTCAACATTCAATAAGTTCGCCAGTACATCGTAGCTTCATACACATATGCTCTAAATCGATGCGGCTTAATACGACGTTTTCGGTGATATCTTTACCGGAATATCCAAGTACACTAGATATCAGAAAGTCCCGTACTCGTGTGGATAAACTGTATAAGATAAATAAACCCTAAGCTAGATATACCCGGAACGGTCTCAGACGGTCTCGGAGTCTAGCCTACCTGTGACACAGCGTGTGTCACAGTACGAACCTACAGATCAGTCAGCAGTCCAGTGTTGGTCCTAGGGATCTGTCATAGGGGCCTGACCGGGACTCCCAGTCAGGGCTGCCTATACAGATTTCAGCACACCACCCCAGCACTGTGGGTGGTGACTGGCTAGGAGAGTCAGAAAATGTAAAGCTGTAAGTGTTAGGGCAGGAGCCAGGGTGACAAGGCCTAACTGCTAATCTAACTGTGCAATTCTGATACACAAATTAGAACCCTCTAGCTAGCACAAGAGCAGAAACTCATAGGCAATTAAGGTCCTGCTAAACTACTGAAAGGCTCTGTGCCAGCAAGTCAAATTGAAGATTTCAAAGGTGTCAAAGTAAAACCATAAACCAGATTGAAGAAGTCTTTGAGGTCACAGGAGTTCTGCACACCACCACGTTGGTGTGCCTCCAGAGTGAGCAAGAAGTCAATCGACAGTACCAAAGTAGTCAGCGGTGGCCTCACGGAAGTCCATCCCATAATAGGAAGTAAAGAAACCAGCTCCATAATAGTGCTCCGCATCAAGAGGACCGCTCTCATGTAAGGCCATGCCGTAGTAGAATGCCATGCCGAAGCCCAAATCCGCCTGAGACAAATCCTGAAAGGCTAGTAGGCTCAGAGTGTCAGGAGGCTCGGGCGGCTGAAGCGGTGGCACATCGTGAGCCAACAAGAAACCCTGAGCCGGGATCACAGAATCAACAAAATCATTCGTAGAGTAAAATGATGGAGCTTCCCAATCGAGATCACCACCAGGCGAAGGCATCTCCGTAGCCGGTGCACATGCCGACACAGCAGAAGCTGCGGAAGCCGAAACAGCTACACCTGCAAAAGAAATGCACAAATTAGGCTTTGAGGATTAGTGTCCTGGCGAGGCACAGTCATGATGCTTCCTAGAAGTCCATAATGGAACTGGAAATGAGAATGCTCAAGATATCCGAAGACAGGAAGGCTTTTGGTTGGCCAGAATTACTGTCAAGATGCTTAACCTTGATGGAATGGCATTCGGATACAAACTGTGCAACCATGCATGTGATTTATGCATTGGTGTATGACTTTGATGAATTGTCTCTTGTCGTGAACCTGGAAGGAATGACGGGCAAATAGCTAGAGTGGCGGATTTACTCACTCGGCTTTCTGTTTGGAATTCGATGCCTGATGGCACAACTAGCAATCCTTTGCTCAGATGCTTTCCTTAAGACATTGGCAACAACTTGTGTGCCAGCTTCTCTAGATTTGGGGAGAAACCATGGATCAACAATTCATCAATCAAAACACATGTATCAAGGTTGATTCATCGAATCCTTCAACTCTTGAATTTCGACAATCAGCATCTCAGGCTGTTGACGTCAAAGTGATGGTCGTAAGCTTACAGTATAGCTTATTGCCTTATTCACCTTTGAAAAACCATCGTTCTCCAGTATCAGTGCCCTTCATATAATATGATAGAGCCGGAGAAATATGCATCTATGATTTCTTCATAGTGAACTTCATGTGTTAGTAAGTCAAATAAGACTTCATTTGATGTTTCAATCGGCATGATGTACCGTGTCATCAATTTTATGGCTGCTATACACAGATGCTGGAACTTTTGATAAGATCTTTAATTTTCCAAGCAAAATCACAATGATGTAAGGTGTGGCAGCTGTATGAAAATGAATGAATCTATACTCTTCCCCCCCCTCGCAAAAAGAGATGTATCAAACCAATCAGATGGTGATGGAGGATGTTATTCAATCATTATGTTATGTGAAAAATGATTTGATAGAGAATCAGACTGAGATTATTCATCGAATGCTTTAGAGGTAACAATGTTAATCTGAACATTGATTCTCTCTACGTCATATTGGCAATATGCCTGACGTTTTTGAATGTGGCAAATGCCAGATGATGTCAAATGCAGTCGTTGGGTTGCAGCCCACATACTTTGTCAGTTTAGGGTCAATATAGTGTACCCAATTTTAGACAATGGTTCTAGAAAATGATTGTCATGATGAACAAAGAAATCAGTGATGGTACCGAAGTTAACTTTGGTATCGAAGCTAATGGAGAGTCAATCAAGAAGTGTCCGTAATGACAACAAATTACTACGAGTTATATTTCCGTAGTTGATGGATGGCTGACATGTCATTTCATTATGAATAGAACATGGCATTGCCTAGTGATATGTGTATATTCTTCAGCACATGATCACTTATCTCAATGGTGCCCATTTTATTTTTGGGCAAACACTATTCTGAGACTTGTTATGATAAAGAAGTATGAATGGTGAATGTGTCATTTCAATCCGATAGAATTGTGACTTGTTTTATGACTATAAAATTTCTGTCACTTTCCAGAATGAGGATGAACTGTGCTTGGAGACCGTATGCAGATTGCGGGTTTTCCAAGACTTCGTGTCCTAATGGATGAGGCAACAAATTTCTAAACATTCCAGAATGAACTTTCAAAGAGTTTTCATTTCTTAATGAAGCATGCTTGTCTTATGTGCCAAAATGTTATGAAATTACAAATATGGTGTCAATCTATATGTGGATGGTTTATACCATTGTATGCTATTCCACAATAAGTAATGATGTCAGAGTGAAAACTTTGGACAATTGCAACTCAGTACAAACCCGAGTGCATTCAAGTCCATTTGAATGTTCAGAATCTGAATCTAATGTACTTTTCTAGCTAGAGCTACCATTGACTATCCAACATCCACTGAGGACATTGTTTCTTACGTCTTTTGGCATCACGCTCAGCGTTTTTCTTATTCTGCAAGCGCCTCTTTGCTACTGCTACATCCGGAACGTTGTACCAGCTACGAAACTTGTTGGTAACTTCATCTTCTGAGCTTTCTTCATCCAAAAGCAAAACTGGCTTCAACATGTCTTGTTCTTTCATCGAGGACGAATCACACAGGGATGCAGCAGACCTGCAGCACGAGAAGAAAATAAACAGCAAGAAAGTCACTATGCAAAATCACCACTGAAGGAGATGACTTTCATCATAGGATGGTATTGGTTGTTTCATATGACACATAGAAGATATGAATAATTCGTAGAGAATTTTGGGATAAACATCCTGGATTGGCTGTGCTTGATTGCTCTATGCCCAAGAATGACCGAAGAGATTGCTTGCCATTTTTCAGCCATATAGCGTAGAGGCTGCTTAACAACGGTTGGGACCATAAGCTAAATAGCTATGCAGCTATGTCGGAGGCTGAATAGCCATGATTGCACAGACTCTGTCTTTTATGATGAATAGACCTCTGAGAAATGGTGTCTAAAAAATCAATTGACAACAACTCAACCTTTTTGTATGATGCAGAGCTGATGATCTTTGTTGCACTTCAATTGTTTAATGTGCACTAATGAAATGTCTCGTGATATATAATCTCACAGAATAGGCTTTGCTCAATGGCGATATGATCAGATATGTAATGATCAATGAAGACAAGATGGTTGGTATGGCTCATTCAGTAGGCATAATTACCTCAAAGAGATGCCAATACACGGATACATATCAAGACATAAGGACAATAGGCTTATTGTATAGCCTTCAAGGTAGCTAGCATTTATGCTGCATTGGTCAGCTCAGTGGCTTTGACCTTTTTAGGTGTTGTACTCAGGCTGTAGCCTGCATATTGCATTGAGTACTCTTGACACCTTTAATGATACAATCAGATGATATGTATGAAATATCAAGAATGGTTGCCCTTTTTCAATGATCGTCGGTGGCAGAGGCTATAGTGCTTGCACCGTGTCAGTATACAATTCTAGTCTGGATACATGCTAGACCAGATGTATACAATGTCTAGGTCTTCAAAATCAAGCTCATATGTATGTCATGGCTGATGACCTTAGAAATGTTTGATACTTATATGTGTCAACTTCATGGAGTTCTGCATGGTTTGACTGTATATAGTCAGGCTTTACCAAAGCAAAAACGATGATGCAACTTAATTGTTTTATTTTATTATTTGTCTTTATTATTTATTTGGTTTTTAGTTGTATTTTTAGCTTACCATCTTCCCCCCTCAAGGAAGTGTATTGCTAGGCGGTTGTCAAGCGCCGTTTAAATACAACAGAGGTCCGACCTCTATGTGATGACGTGATAGCTTACTATGAAGCTGGATAGCAGTTCTCGGAATGCAGCCCCTTGCACCGAAGGTGCATTGCAGTTCTTGGGATGCAGCCCGAATTCACGTCATCAGCGTGGGTCATATAGTGCCCATGCATGTGCTGTATAAAATACAACACTACCCTCCAGCAGCGAAGTGGTTTGCTATTACCGTTATCGTATGCTGTGGGATGTCAATATATGATCAGAGAGCATGGATATATATATATATGTACCATGTTTGTCAATATCGGAGAGACTATGTCTTCTTTAAAATCCTCATGACTATATATATAATGGTGGTATACCGATGTCAACACCTTCTCTCTGAGTGATTCATTGATTTCAGATGTGATGTCGTGGCAAAAAATATGTCCACGTCATTGGCACGAGTCATGTTGTGTCCATGCATACACGATCTTAGCGCAGGTCACAATACAGTGCCCGAGCATACGCGATTTTAGCGTAGGTCACATTGTGCCTCTGTTTATTACATCTGAGAATATATGTTACTCATCTTTGCGAGTCTAGACAGCATTGTGCTGATTGCAATGCTTTCTCTGGTGACTTATATATCACAGATTATACCAATGTGGTGATCAGTCCAGTGCAATATTTTGTCACCGGAATGTACAAGGATTGTGAATGATTGCAATCCAGCCGGAGAATAATCTCAACAGCTTATTCTGTACTAATGAATTCATCGGAGTTATACTTATTTCGACGATTCAAAAACCCATGTCATTGTAGTGACGACATCTCATATGAATATATAGGGTTTTTATCAGAATGCTTTTATGTGATGTCAACATTTATGAACAATTCACTTGCATCTTAGGATCAAAGGAGTTACGCTTGGAAGGTCTTGCATGATGGTTACCAACAGTTATCAGCTGTTATTCAGGTGCCAAATTCTGCCTTCAGCACTGGGACTACATCAACCAGTCTTACAGCGATGCACTTGTCCTTCCCACTCTTATATACAGCTATAGTGCCAAAGTATATCTGGTGGGATATATATATATATATATATACATTATATAACTATCATCTTCTGATCCAGGAAATGCAATTAAGCATGGTATCAGGTTATATGTTATGTATATAGTTCAGCATTCCAAACTTACTCGAGAATGTAAATGCTGAGCAAGAGTCAACTTATAGTCATTGGGATATAGTTTCCCATCCAAATTTACACTTTATTAGTGATAGTGGATTTAACGTTGTACAGATTTCAACGTTATTTGTGGATGCAGTGATTTTATCAAAAAGCAATCTATCAGAAATTACCAGATCGGAATATGAAATGGATATGTGTGAATCCTATCCACCTTCTTCCCCCCTTGAGGAAGTGTGAATACATAGGTAGTCAGTTGTTTATATACCTTATAGCTTATAGCTTATAGCTTGCAGTCCTTATAGGAAGCAGCTTATACAGTTTTAGGGTTGCAGCCCTACAGTCCTTGGGTTGTAGCCCTGCAGTTTTTGGGTTGTTGCCCTACAGTTTTAGGGTTGTTGCCCATAGTATTATCATGTCTATGATGATTTAGCATGATATAATAATGCCAAAAAACGAAGTTTTTCGAAATAAAACTGGCATTTTTGAGCATATATAGTTACAGTGGCCCTGTTACTCAATACAGTGTTTAGGGTGTTACTTGATATCAGTAACCCTAATACAGGTAAAAAAATAAGCAGTATAACGTTTTTGCAAAGATTTTTAAGCAAAACTGCATTTAATACCCACATAAACGTAAAGTGTTTTTTAGGAGGTATGTTACACCCCTGTTACACACATTTAATTTTAGGGTTGTTACAGGGCGTTACACATGCTGCATAAATCAGGGATTGATATTTGATATATAAACATTCATTTTATCAAAAAAAATCAATTCGAAATTTTCAAAATGTGTTTTACGTACAGCATTTTGAGCGATTTATTGCCATAGCAATAGCGTTACCCATATATATTCAACACCTAATATTTTAGGGTGTCACACTGATATGACATGTGTCATTATGATTTTCTGATACCTAAATAGGTATAAAATCATAATCTTACATAAAATGGGCACACATTTTTCATTTTGAAATTAAACGTGGAGCTTTTTCACCCATTTTATAGTTTTTTTCAGCTGTCTGAAATATTGTTGTGGTGACATATTTCAGTGTAAATGTGAAATGTAAGTACAGAATCATTACAAGGAACTTCACTTTTGCATATGACATTTTTTCATAGCAAATAAGTGAGTTGTGCTGTATATCAACATTTACAGTTGACAGCATTCTGGGTTTTACTGATTTAAACCCATGCACAGCAAATGTACTTTTCTGGTTATGTATATATTAATCAACTTAAGTGGAAACAACCACTTTAGCGATATTTCTCAACCTATGATTTGTTTGAGCATAGGTCTGTGCTCTTAAGATTTATCAAAGTGATATATCTCATTTGGAACAAATCTGGACTTTGCTGGATACAATCACAGCAATTTCACACAACACATTTATGTGTGTGTGTGAATGTCCTTTATACTATTGTCAGAAATCATGTGAAAACTGATCTGTATGTTACATGCAAATTGAGCTGATCAATTCTGAATCAACTATCATAATGCAATGTACTTGTTGTAGTTGCTCCAGCTGATATGTGAGACGAATGGACAATGCTCAACAGTGACCAGCTGCTTATTTGAGCATTGTATAATGCCTTCGGGTCTGGAGATATTCTCCATCCAGCCCTTCAGCATGGTTTCTTATCCTGTTCCCTTATGTATCGCCATCACTGACATCCAACACGCACATGTGTTTGTTGGATGGTATCTATATTATCATACACATAGTTGATATTATAGTTGATCATTTCACTTATTGAGTCAGTGAATGTCATTATATATACCATAGTCAGTGGTGTGTGCATTGTGCAGGTACTTGCTGATAAGTACATGTAGGTGTGTGTGTGTGTGTGGAACTTTACTACACACTTGTATACAGGTGATAATGGTATTGCAATGTACCAAGATAATTCATCATGCAGGATGATCTGTATACCAAGTACTAATAATCCAACATGATATATATATACCAGATTAGTATTTATTGTAATCCGGCATACTCTCATTTACAATAATGAGTTGCTTGATTTATTTCACATGTAGTTCCGGTGAGCATTCCATTCAGTGATCCACCATAGAACGAACATGCTCATCCCAAATCCTTCGTCAGAGCATGTCGAGCTAATTATGGTGTTAAGATCACCTTCGGGCACCTTACACTTACATGGGTTCCAATATAGCTTACATGCACTGCAGTATGCTTTGTGCATTGTATAATGTATTGTGATGTGATGCCATGTGTCCCAGTTGTTAACGTGATCAAACTGGTATGTACATTACAGCTGGTATCGTGATCAAGCTGTATGAATAATGCATGCACAATCACAGTGATGCTCAGTATAATAATGTACAGGTGGTGAAATGCACATCTGCTGCATGCACTCAGTATATACTCATGATAGTGTATACTGCAAGTATGTGTGTGTGTGTGTGTGTTGCTGCAGGTATTATTATCTCCACACACTCGACTTTTTGCACACACTATGATGTTGCTGCAGAGTATTCAATGATCTGTCATGTTGAGCGTGTGTGTGTGTGTAAGCTATTCACACAGCATTTATGCAGTTCACACTCATGATTGTAGGTTGATATAATCTGACAGTGAATAGAGTATAGTATCTCAGCAAACATTAGAGTATTATATGGCATGCTGCAGTATATTGTCATCATGCGTCCGTTCAGGATAATCCCGGATAGTATACATATATTCTGTCAGGACACCGTGACGCGCGCAGATGATGAATCAGAGATTATTGCAAGTATCGATAATGACGGTATGTTGATGACACTTCGCATACTGACATCGTCATAAAAATTGCAAAATAATCATCGTGTACAGTAAGCGATTTGCTGCGATCATGAAAATCACGATGGTGCGCGCTGATGATTAAGAGCACATCTCGTCGCAGTATGTCTAGCACATGATACGAGTGCTAATTTTCGCGCGGATACTGATTCCGCTGATGATTTCTGCGTCCGCATCTCATTTGCGAATTTTTGTACAGCTGCGAATCGTATATGCGCATACATATGATCACTGCGCGCATGTATGCCGCATGCACACCTTGTCGCGCAGTATAGGTGACGATCAGCTGCTGTATACGATCTGCGAATGCGAATGCGTCGATATATCCTCGCGCACTATCTTCGCTTATACAGCGGTCAGTATATGCAGTATATCAATGTTTATGCGATCGCGACGCCAGATATTACTCGCGCTCCGCAACCTGCATACACAAAATTTTTGATATCTACGCTGCACTCACACTTGAGTTCTCGTTTCTCGCCTTAACGATCGAATACCAATGATAAGGACGCTGACGCGAGCCTTAAGAAATATATGATATAATAAGATAGTGCAGTGTTATTGAACAGTAACACGCGCACAGCTTATGAGCGGGTTGTGAGTTGCAGTCTCCGTAGAAGATCTGCTGAAGCACAACGCTTCCTCACTTTTATACCTACGTCACCCATCATCTTAGATGGTACCGCCATTGGGTTGTGAACCCGAGACGTAGGTTGAACGACCAGCATGGTAATAACGACTAGTTCGTTCATGCTGCACATGCGAGTTCCGTGCATGCTGGAAGCTAAAGATGGTTCTTGGTTTGTTTCCAAGATGTATCTTTGCTTTGCCATCTTCGAGTTCAATCATACGAACTCTCGATGACAGGGATGCCTGATGATATGACATAATCATCCGGCGACATGTACA
>LGRX02009828.1:0-33567 GCA_001247695.2 Cymbomonas tetramitiformis | reverse complement strand
CCTGCACCTGCTTCAGCAACTGCAGCTTGACTGTCGGGGCCAGTTGTTCTCCCCCCACGTCCCTTGCCTCGACCTTCACCTCCGTTGTCGTCGGAAACCGGTCTCGCGCTTCCTGCATTCGAACGCTGACCGCGACGCCCCTTTTCCTGATGTTCCTTGCGCGCTGCGGCGGTCGCATTGAACAAACGTGTGGCCAACTCTGCAGCCAGCCCCGCACCGTCGAGCCCCATATGCTCCAACACCGCCTTAAGCTCGCCCTTATTGTACCTGAATAATAAGGAACAGAATGAGGATAGCTTTAGTCAGTCAATGGGCAGCGTGCTTGATGGCGGTTCATATCATGTACTAATTAAAGGAAGTGACTATTGTAGAACTCACCAGAAAGAAATATCTTCAACTCGACGTGCTTCTTGCTAACATCTTTTCGTTATTTTGGGAATGTCCACTGGCAGATCCTTGACCATCACATTTCTGCCGTCTGCAATGGTCTCCAACTCTGGTTGAGGTTCAGTTGTTGCGGGGTCGGACGCCTCGGGCGTGTTCTGGTGCCAAGCGTTGCTCAGCAGCAACTTCAAGTCCAAGGGTTGCTGCTGATCAAACTTCGGGCCCTTCCAGGTGTCGTAGTCGGAAGCTTTCTGTGGTAAAGGAAAATACCCACATAGATGTTCTTGTTGCTCATGAGAGATACGGTCGACACCATGATCACATAGCCGCTGAAACGCATTCAGGGTGTCTGCCTCCTCCTTCGCTGGAAGCGGCTGCACTTCCTGCAAGGGTGGAGAGCTGTCAATGTCGGGATAGTTGTTCATTACTTCCAGACCTTTGGTCAAGTCCTCGTCTACGCCTTTGGGAAGACATGGCTTAATTAATATGGTCCCCCCTTTGTACTTCATGCGAACTACGCCATGCTCGTCCTTTTGGAATTCCACGTAATGCACGTCGCGCACCATACCTCCATATCCCGTGAGGTTCCAGTTCAGATGCGGCTTCAACCACTTTTTGAAGTCCAGCTGCTGACCCTGAACTTGTACCAGCTTCAAGAACTTATTTACCGGCCACGATACAAGCCAGTTGATATAGTCTTCGAGTAAGACGAGCCATCGGCCTGCTTTTGTAGCATCCTTACCGAATATGTACATCTTCATCAAACCGAACCAGCCATCAACATCGTTGTGGGTGTGTCCAACCATCAGGCGATGCAACACGAGGTTGTGGTAGATGCCATAATGAACCAGCAGGGCGCAAAAGCCGAACGTGTAGCGATTCCAGTTTTCAGAGCCTCCGTCAACTTGAAGATGCAACGTCTTCCTGAAGAACCGTTTGCCACTATGCCCAAAAGCCAGGAGCACAAGCAGGTTGGTAAAGGAAGTCAGCATCATGTTCGCGCCTTTGGGTTGGCTCCAAGGAAAACTCAGATTGAAGAGCAACATGCAACCATGGAATATAGTGAGCTGCAGATGCAAGTTGAAGAAATTCTGTTTCTTCTCGTTGATGTGTTTCACTTGATGAGGGGCGTGAGGCACCACGGTATTCTTGTTTGCCGCCCCGTCAAGGGCGATGGAGTCGATCTCCCCAAGAGGATCAGCGCTTTCTCTCCTGCGTGCGTCGTAGCAGTTGCGTTGATACTTGTGCGTCGCGCTGTGTGATTCCTTCAGGTTAGTCAACTCCTTCCAAGCGTCATGGTCTGGGTCGGAAGCCTGCAACTTAGCCCAACGCGCGTCAAGGTTGTCGCAGATCGAACACATGCCTGACACTTCGACCTTCTTCCGAATACGGATTTTCAATTCGTTCTTGACCAAGTGCCTGCAGTATTTCCGGAAGGTCTTATTCACGACAAGGACCGGTTCCGCCACCAGGCGTCGGTAATTAATATACTCGACGTCGTAATCCAGCGGCTTGATCTGTAGCGACCCATTGGTTGGCATGTCTTGTGGAAGACCTTTTAACATGTGAACCATAGCCCAGTCCTTAAAAGCGTCGTAACAAGGACCGAACGGCGTTTTGGGGATCATTTTCTCTTGAAAAACCGTCGTCTTCGGAATCATGCCACCCACTGCTAGGGCAGCCTTCTGATACCGAAAGAATGTAGCACGTGGCAAGCACCATAAGTTGCGGAAAGTGACAGCGCATACCCTCTTGTCACCGAACTTGAACGGGGTGCTGATACAAGGGATGCAACGCTCTCCTATTTTAGAGTCCCGCACGACTGCATCAGCAATAGTGGAAGTCAGCACAGAAGTGAGCTCTCTCTGAGATAGAAGATTCTTATGATTATAGTTTCTTTCGTAGGAAGCGTACGCAAACTGACGATCGCATCTCTCAGAGCATCCGCATGAATATTCAGCCGAGCAAAACGTGGCGATATTGTTTCGCTGTTTTTTGTCAAGCTGCTTTCTGGAGGGTCTCTTTTTGCGGGACTCCATGTTTTGAGCAGAACAAAAAATACTTACCTGAGTCGGGTAATAAAACCGCTTTAGGTGTGTCTGTTTCGTGACATTGGTGACGAATTGTTCAGGAATTCTTTCAGGGCCCCAGAGCCCTTGACGAATTCTCAGAATTCGTCGAGGGCCCTCGACGAATTCTCAGAATTTGTCACGGGCGCTTAGGCCCCGCTCGACGAATTCTCAGAATTCGTCACGGGCGCTGGGGCCCCGCGTGACGAATTCTCAGAATTCGTCACGGGCGCTGATGCCCCGCTCGACGAATTCTCAGAATTCGTCACGAGCGCTGGGGCCCCGCGTGACGAATTCTCAGAATTCGTCACGGGCGCTGGGGCCCCGCTCGACGAATTCTCAGAATTCGTCACGGGCGCTGGGGCCCCGCTCGACGAATTCTCAGAATTCGTCACGGGCGCTGATGCCCCGCTCGACGAATTCTCAGAATTCGTCACGGGCGCTGGGGCCCCGCTCGACGAATTCTCAGAATTCGTCACGGGCGCTGGGGCCCCGCTCGACGAATTCTCAGAATTCGTCACGGGCGCTGGGGCCCCGCTCGACGAATTCTCAGAATTCGTCACGGGCGCTGGGCCCCGCTCGACGAATTCTCAGAATTCGTCGAGGACTTTGGTAGATTGTTACCACCTTGACACAATCTTGCGGTTTTTCGTCACCGGTGCCCAGGTAGTTTTTAAACAATTTATTGTCTGGGTACCGGTGACGAAAAACCGCAAGATTTCACTTTATATTCTGCGCTTTCGTGTTCAAGAATAATGGGTTTAGCTTCCGTACAAGAACTGTTGGATAGGGCCCTTCCCGATTTGGAGAAGATATTAGAAAAAAAGCTCGAAAACGAGGGCAAGTGTATCGTTCCTTATGACTTAGCGGCAGATGTGAGCGAGATTATTCTAACATGGGATAACTATGGATTGAAAGGCCCCTTGTGGAAACACATTCTAGAGATTAAGCTTTTTACAGATGACTCAATTTTAAGGGTAACTGAAAAAATGGAGGAATATTGTGGTGATAATGCCTCCGATGGATCCGATAATGCCCCCACAAAAAAAACACCCGATCCTCCGGTTACAGCAGAAGAAGCACATGCGGCGCAAAACCTCGCAGAAGAGATGGACGCCGCAGAGGATTTGTTGCCTTACGAGAAGGACGGCAACCCCTTGGATCAGTTGCAGGTCCACGCTGAATTAGATGCGTTCAGCGTGGACCTTGTTTCGCTGGGTCTGATCACCTGCCAGGAGCTGGTGAAGGTCACGGCTGATGGGTGGGAGTACGTGCTTTTGGGGCAGTGCTTGGACCAGGGCGGTCTGAAGGATGGGGACGGCAAGCCCGTAATCATACATGCAGACTTCGGGCTGGAAAATGGCTGTGGGAAAGAGCTCCTGCTGAAATGCTTGGAGGACGGGTCCAAGTATAATGTTTTTGAAAGCGAACTATACAAGGCGGACGAAAAAAACATCGTCAGTAATATGCTGACGTTGTGCCAGGAGCGGTACGGGCCCCAACCCGGGGAGGAGGACAACCGCGTCATCGTGGACACACCCCACCAGGTCGACGAGGATGACGGCTTGGAGCAGCCTAGGTCGAAGGCAAGGGAGGGTAGAAAATTGTTTCTGCTTGAGTTTGAGGAGGTCAACAGCCTAGGGTTGCCTCTGTTAGTGGGACTGGCGTGGCTCAAGCAGATCTGGAGGCCTCCTGCGTCCGGGCATGCGGTTGCGGATCTCGTGGTAATCTTCAACCTACGAAAACCAGGCAATCCAGGTGTGTTCCGCACGTTTGGGGATGCAATCGCGTACCTCACCTGCCAGCACGGGGACGTCAAGAACATCACCTTCGTCTTCCGTGAGGATGAAGATGTTCGAGCAGCGGTCGACTTTCAAGTCGTACGGGGTCCATCTGCGGATGACCCCGAATATCTGTCCTTCGACGAGATGGCGCAGGAAGATCATTCGAACGTGCATCGTACCAACGTCAAGAACGCGCGAACGGAGTTGGTGCCTCGTTTGGTGAACGGGAAACAGCCGGTAAGCGACCGGCCTGCCTTTGAAAATCACTTTGTTTGCTTTTATTTGGCCTGTAACTTTTATTTAGTTCGAAATGGTGGCTTCTACAGGTGTACGTCTACCTCGAGGCACAGTTCACCCGGGAGAAGAAACTTACGTATCGCATGCCCTTGGTACAGGGCATGCAAGTAGAAACAGTGATGGACCTTGGGCAGGAGGCTGGTCTTGATCTACACGGCGCCACAATCCGGTTCGTTTGCGCCAACTTGAGCCAAGGCAGCTCGGGTCAGTGGCATGCCACTTTGTTGAGCGAGAAGCATGACGGGAACATGGCCGAATACGTCATGTTTCAAACCCCTCTCCTTCAGAACCGACATGTCACGCTCAAGCGGGAGGAGCACTTTTGCGACAGATACCCGTTTCTTCAGCTGCAGAGCAACAAGGTCTACGCCCACGACATCCGCCTGCCCGATTATGCAGACGGCGACCTCAAAACGTTACCCACGAAGCTGCCCTTTGCCGATGGGGAAATAGCCGAGGAGGCCGAGAGGTATCAAGGCTTTAAGCAGGTATTGGCTTTTGCCTGGGAAAAGATCGCGGCCGAGGAGCAGAGGCGCTCGGAGCAGCCAGGTGGGGCGAGGACAGCGGCAAAGGTTGGCGACACCAACTACTGGACTCTCGCCTCCTCCAACTTCTCAGCGGGGCTCACCTTCCGTTTGGTGGGCACGGTGACGGCATATGTCATGTCAAGTGGTGCACCGTTGCAGCTCTCGGACAGTACTCCTTACGCGAAGCAGAAAGTACCCGGCAACCATGCAGGTGAAGGTAGCAAGAACCCGAAGGGGAATCGGAAAGCAGTTTCCAAGGCCAAGGGGAAGGGTGCAAGTAGTGGAGCTGTTGGCGAGGCCAAGGGGAAGGGTGCAAGCGGAGCTGTTGGCGAGGCCAAGGGGAAGGGTGCAAGCGGAGCTGTTGGCGATGATTTGGGCAGTGGCACGAGGAAACGAAAGCTGTCATCGCCACCAAAGCCAGCAGCAGAGACCAAAAGGAAACGGACTTCCTCTTGTCGGCCGCCGGTGACCTTACGGCAGAAACTGGACCTTACGGACAGCGAAAAGACCAACGAGCCTGAGTTGGAACTTGAAGAAGTACTGCACGGTTCCTTTGGGGTGCAAAACGAAGTGCAGGAGCCTTCTCAGAGCATCGTTCAAGAAAGCCAGTCTGAGGAAGAGGATGACCTCCCAAAGCGGCGAGACAGACCTCTTTCCAAAAAGGAGAAGGTCCAGGACATGGTACTTATGGCCCCCTTTTCTCTATTTTGGTGTATTGATTAAGTTTTGATCAGACTGTTGACTGACAAACCTGCACATGCTCACAGGATGCCAAGATGAAGAAGTACATGGCGGACCTGTTCTTGAGGCTGACGTCCGAAAGCGTGCGGAACGCTACTGCCAGGAACACCGACTCCGACGCCGACAGACAAAACCTTGAAGAGTTGAAACGTGCTCGTGACCAGTCCCAGATTGAGGTTGCCAACCTTGCCAAGGAAAACGAGCGCCTTCAGAAGGCTCTGGAGGAGTCGAAGTTGGAGAGTAAGAAGGCCTTGGAGGAGCAGGGGAAGCAAGCAAGGCTTCGGGAGCAGGAATTGCGCAAAGACCAGGACGAACGCAACCAGGAGGCCAAGGAGCTCCAAGCAGCGCTGTTGCAAAGGCAAGATGCCATTGAGAACAAGCACCTGCAGCATCAGGTGCAGCTGACGGACAAACACGTCGTTGCTCAGCAGCAACTCTCCGAGGCTTCCAACAAGACGATGGACACGTTCAAAAACGCCATCAGCGAACAATCACAGAAAGCCGTCCAGGATCTGAAGGAGCAGATGGCCATCGAACGGGAAAACCATAGGAACAGCGAGAAGTACACCCAGGAGATCGCCATGCAGCTCATCTCGGTAAGGTTTCCTTCTTCTTTAGAATATAAAGTTTTGTATTGTTTTTTTTTATATATATGTCCCTCGCAGTTCCGAAACCTGGCACACTACTGACCATCTCTAATGGGGCTTTCGCAGGCTTTGATGCCCGGAGGCCAAGCTGGCCCTCTCCGAGGTCTTCAGGGCTCATCGCAGCAGCCGATGCCCGTGGCGTTGGACGCCCAAGGTACACCAGGAGTGCCTGTGGGACAGCCAAGGCTGGTACCTGACAGGCAAAGAGCGGCCGGGGTAGAGGCACAGAAGCTCGTCATTGCTTTGAAGGAGCAGAGCACAATCGCCGCCCTCGAGGCAAGCATCAGGTTGGAGGAGCTTAAAGACCTTGCTTCCTTCCAGGGGGAGTCGGGCAGCACCGCCGACGCACTGTATGCACAGGCGGTGGTGCGGATGTACAGCGCTCTTATGGGGGAAGTACCAGCGCCCATCTCTTAGGCTAGCCTGCACTCAAACCCTGAGTAATGCTCGTGCGTGTAAATAGTAATTGCGAATATGCTTCAATCCCACGTATTGTTGGTGGTGTTTTTTTGGTTCTTGACCATATTTGAAACTTGTGAACAGTAGGGATACTTTGCATTTTCATCATTCATCACAGTTCAAGGCATGACTTGCACTCCCGCTTCAAACCCTAAGCCATTTCAGCTGAACTGGCTAAAAATGAGCCATCCCGCAGCTGTGGAGCATTGCCCTATGAAGTTTTTTTATGTCTTCTGTTTTGAACATTCTTTATTAAGATAAGTTTGAGCCTACAACACCGTTATCCCGTGTTATAGTCAATTTTCACTTATTTTCAGTGTGTCGCGGCTTCACGTGACACAAAAATACCCCAATAAACATTCTAAACAAGGAGTATGCATGGTCTTTTCATAAATTTTCAACTTACCTTGTTATTATATCATATTTTCAACTTCAAAATATGTGAGTATCGCAATAATCTTGTCTTTTAAACAAAATTCAGATATCCCAACTTTTCAGCCTTCGTGGAGTGTTTTTGGCTGTTTTTCGGCTGTAAAATCAGAATTTCTTAACAAAGTTCGTTTTTTATCATGGATACCACATCTATATGGCCCCTGGAACCAAAATTCCGCAAAAAAATACCCTGTCTCATTTGAGTCTCATTCGCCGGTTCCAGTCTCATTCCGGCGATTCCATCGTTCATGCGGGGCCCATGCTGGGTCCATGCGAGGTCCACGCATCGCCTTCACCACGCACCCCATCTTGGGTGCGCCACTCCCGGGTCCATGCGAGGTCCATGCGAGGTCCACGCATCGCCTCCCCCGTGCAGTCCATCTCGAGTGCTCCACCCATGGGTCCATGCGGGGTCCACGCGGGGTCCACGCGAGGTCCATATATGGTCCGTACGGTTGGGCGCCTATCGGAGGTTTGGTCCGTGCTGAACTTAACGGGTCCAACCTGGGTCCGAGCGATCATGTTTGGTCCAGGGTCGGTCCGGGGTCGGTCCGGGGTCGGTCCAGGGTCGGTCCATGCACCACATGCTGCCTTAAAGCATGGCCATACGGGTCCATGCGAGGTCCCCCACGCCAGCGGCGAGGAATCCGTGGTGAGATTTCGATGGACACATGGACCCCACATGGACCGACGAAACACCGCATGGACCCATGGTGAAATGTCGCATGGACCGAGAAATCAGTGGTACCACGTGTGGGACCCACCCCGGACCGATAGGGATTTTTGGACCAATCTAGTGGTAAAAACCCGAAGGCTTCATCGACGAGTCCATGCGATCCATTTTTCACGGGTCCATGTGGGGTCCATGTGGTCCCTACGGGTCCATATGGGGTCCATGCGGGGTCCCTATTGGTCCCGGGACCGCATGGACCCGTCCTTATTTGGTAGGGATTTGGATAGTAGCCACCAAGGCTGCGAGGAGCACGCACGGCGAACTCAGTGTCGGGGTCGTCACCGTCGATGGAAATGCCGCTTTTCTCCTTGTAGCTGCCCGACTTGAGGATGTTGACCAAGTCGGCGGAGTAGTTGAAGGCGTAGGAGCGGTGCTCCGTGTACTCAGATTCCCGGCCTTCTTCCACAGGAGTACGGAGTAGACACCAGAACGCCCGGGTTGTTGAAGTAGTCGAACGCCGTAGGCGACAGCCGGGATGATGCAGGCTTCGAGCGAATAGATGTTGTCGACCCGATGCGCATGCGGGCAGGCGACGGTGGGCTTGAGTGGGGGCTCTGAGAACCCCCGCCAAATCCGTGCGTCGAAAGAGCAGGCGTGCTGTCCGCATTAGTACGGGCAACGCGAAGGGTTTCGGCAATGGATCTCTGGCGAACTTCGTTAGGACATGGGGACAACGTAGCGCGGCTCCAGCGTGGTACGGGTTGGGCAGAGATGGCTCTGAAGGAAGGGTGACTGCAAACGTGAAGGTGAATGTGAGCGCAGCAAACAGGGAATCCGGTATTCCATACCGAGCGCAGAAATTTCGCCGTACACCAGAGCATCGAGGAAGAGGGAAATTGAGGGAAACAGTGCTCCAGACCGGGTAGAATCAACAATCCAGGCTGAAGCGAGCTTCGCGAAACGACTAAGAACCACCACAGAAGTGGTATGACCGATAACTTGGCTCAGGCACACATTTTTTTGAAATTCGCTGACCTAACTTTTCTTTTGAAAATTTTCCTAAAGTCACCTAAAAGTTTCCACTCTTTTTGAAAACGCCCCTAAAATTTCCCTAGATTTTCCCTGAAATGAATTGATCCTCCGGGGCCCAACAAACAGGCCGCAAGTGCCTCGAATTAGCTAGAGGCGTATATGGGGTGCACGGGCGGGTGTGGAGGCGATGGGTGGGCGGTACGCGGGCGATGGAAATGCATTTCAACGCGCCCCGGCAAACACCAGATGCCTCCGATATATATATATATATACAACATGTATATATATATATATATATATATATATCACGCCCCCGCGGACACCTGTATCACCGATACCCATTCATGCGCACGGCCATGATAGATTGCGGTGATATGAGATAATACGGTGGTAACATGTAATACACGGGGCATTTTGAATTATAACGGTGAAATCGTGATTGTTGATTGATAGTATGATATATCGCTGGAAGTGACGCCCCGACTGTCATTCCTATCGAGTCAGGGTGTATGACTGTCACCGGTCCCGGAACCCTAGACCCCGAACATATAACGGGAAGACTGAGTATTCTCACCGGTGATCTATTCTGATTATCTGTCTCACCGAATATACAGTCCAGCTGATATCGATTCGGCATATTTTACGGTAGAATGATATCGTACGCGGGTTGGTATCTGGTACGAGCGATAATCGGGGGATATATGAAATATTACGGTGAACGTGATATATAACGGAGGTTGATGTGATAAAGTGATATATAACGAGGGGAAAGGGGAAAGGGGAAAGAGAAGAAAGGGAAAGTTTATCCACACACAATTCGGGGCCTCTGATATCTAGTGAACTAGGATATTCCGGTACTAGGGAACAAAGCCGTAGGGAATTTGCCTTGCATGGAGATCATAAGGGTCGGTGGTCTTCATGCCAAGACTATAAAGGTCAGATACTCTGGCTTGCCAGAGGTTACGAGCTTCGGCCGCTGCGCGGCCGATCGCGCGATTCTCGACAGACAGCAATGGAAAGCAGCTCGTAACCTCTATTACAGAAAATTTTAAAAAATCGATCTTAACCTCGAGATGAGCCATCTCCATATCACCTCGAGATTACCTCCAGGTTGAACCGAGGACCTGGAGGTGAATTCACCTCCATGTCTCTCTAGAAGAGGTTGAACTGATCACTGTCACGCGATCGTACTCTCCGGGGATCTGGACCGACCGTTTCAATGATGACACCAGACCTGGAGATGGAGGTGTAGGTGCCACCTCCAGCAGAAACCGTGAATAATATCTCATTAGTGTGAAAAAATCGCTTTCCGGAGGCTCTGGTCTCAGCCAGAGTAAAGGTCAGAGTACTCTCGCAAGCCAGAGGTTACGAGCTTCGGCCGCTGCGCGGCCGATCGCGCGATTCTCGACAGAAAGCAATGGAAAGCAGCTCGTAACCTCTGGTTCTTTTCGTGTTTTGGCCTGAATTTCGCTACCTTTTCCTTCCAGAAAACCTACGCGAACCGCGGAAACGCCTGTTTTGTATGCTTACTGTATACTGAAAAAAATGTAACTGTTACCGCGCGCAGCATATAATATTCAGCTATTAGGAAAGTTCGTTGATTAAGCGGTCCACGATATACTGAAACCTCGAGGGTGCTCCTTAACATCCCCATGAAGTTCCTTTCTGGCTCGACTTACTCTGCTTGATGCGACGAGTTGGGGTCGCTGAGAAATCAAGCGATGGGCAGCAATGGAGGTGAGGATTTCTTTCAGCGGTTCCTTAACCTGAATACTTTAAGTTTTTCGAACGTATGGGGGGATGTTTGGAGATGTCTGAAAGGTATTTGGGGTGCAATATGCGTGCAGGCGCGTCGGTGATACAGTTTTGTCGCATTTCGAACTCGTATAACTTGAGCTGTGGGACAGGGATGGAGGTGCGGATTTCTTTCAGCGGTTCCTTAACCTGAATACTTTAAGTTTTTCGAACGTATGGGGGGATGTTTGGAGATGTCTGAAAGGTATTTGGGGTGCAATATGCGTGCAGGCGCGTCGGTGATACAGTTTTGTCGCATTTCGAACTCGTATAACTTGAGCTGTGGGACAGGGATGGAGGTGCGGATTTTTTTCAGCGGTTCCTTAACCTGAATACTTTAAGTTTTTCGAACGTATGGGGGGATGTTTGGAGATGCCTGAAAGGTATTTGGGGTGCAATATGCGTGCAGGCGCGTTGGTGATACAGTTTTGTCGCATTTCGAACTCGTATAACTTGAGCTGTGGGACAGGGATGGAGGTGCGGATTTTTTTCAGCGGTTCCTTAACCTAAGTACTTTGCGTTTTTCGAACGTATGGGGGGATGTTTGGAGATGTCTGAAAGGTATTTGGGGTGCAATATGCGTACAGGCGCGTCGGTGATACAGTTTTGTCGCATTTCGAACTCGTATAACTTGAGCTGTGGGACAGGGATGGAGGTGCGGATTTCTTTCAGCGGTTCCTTAACCTGAATACTTTAAGTTTTTCGAACGTATGGGGGGATGTTTGGAGATGTCTGAAAGGTATTTGGGGTGCAATATGCGTGCAGGCGCGTCGGTGATACAGTTTTGTCGCATTTCGAACTCGTATAACTTGAGCTGTGGGACAGGGATGGAGGTGCGGATTTCTTTCAGCGGTTCCTTAACCTGAATACTTTAAGTTTTTCGAACGTATGGGGGGATGTTTGGAGATGTCTGAAAGGTATTTGGGGTGCAATATGCGTGCAGGCGCTACTGCGGTATATAATGGGCGCATTGGACACGACTATAACTTGAGATGTGGGACAGGGATGGAGGTGCGGATTTTTTCCAGTGGTTCGTTATGCTCAGTACTCTGCGTTTTTCGAACGTATGGGAGGATGTTTGGAGATGTCTAAAAGGTATTTGGGGTGCAATATGCTTGCAGGCGCGATTGCGGTATATATTTGTGAAGTGTGACACACCCAAATCTTTAGCCATGAAACCGCGATGGGGGTGCGGACTTTATCGAAGGGTTCCTTATGCATATTACTTTGAGTTATGCATACCTATGGGGGTTTGTTTTGAGATGCCTAAAGGGATTTGGGGGTGTCCTATGACCACAGGAGCGAATAGAGACAATTGAGATTTGTAACTTCTAGAACTTCAACTTGAATAGTGGAAACGTCACATAAGGTGATATTTGTGCCTCTAGTCCTTATCTAGCGTGTACAAAACTAAAGCACTTGCGCGTGCTATAGCTTGCTTGTGACACGTTTGTAATCTTATGTAGGCATGAAAACCCTAGGTGGAGAACAAGATGATAATGTTTGAGTTATAGAGTAAACTGAATATATTGTATAATAAATAAAAGCCGAAGTATGGCCTATGCTTGTGTGGGGGGCTGCATGGGGAGTTAAGAGCATTTTTCAAAAGTAGATTTGGACAACCGAGCCGCCCGTGGCGGGCATTTTGGTGCGTGGGGGTAGGGGTGGCGCCAGCAGCGCCTAGATGCAAATTGTCGGGGAACTGATCTGATACAGGGTCGAAGACAGGTGGAGCTGTGCATATGAATGTGTGGGGGGCTGCATGGGGAGTTAGGAGCATTTTTCAAAAGTAGATTTGGGCAACCGAGCCGCCCGTGGCGGGCATTTTGGTGCGTGGGGGTAGGGGTGGCGCCAGCAGCGCCTAGATGCAAATTGTCGGGGAACTGATCTGATACAGGGTCGAAGACAGGTGGAGCTGTGCATATGAATGTGTGGGGGGCTGCATGGGGAGTTAGGAGCATTTTTCAAAAGTAGATTTGGGCAACCGAGCCGCCCGTGGCGGGCATTTTGGTGCGTGGGGGTAGGGGTGGCGCCAGCAGCGCCTAGATGCAAATTGTCGGGGAACTGAACAGGGTTTGAACACAGCAGGATCTGATACAGGGTCGGAGACAGATGGAGCTGTGCATATGAATGTGTGGGGGGCTGCATGGGGAGTTAGGAGCATTTTTCAAAAGTAGATTTGGACAACCGAGCCGCCCGTGGCGGGCATTTTGGTGCGTGGGGGTAGGGGTGGCGCCAGCAGCGCCTAGATGCAAATTGTCGGGGAACTGATCTGATACAGGGTCGAAGACAGGTGGAGCTGTGCATATGAATGTGTGGGGGGCTGCATGGGGAGTTAGGAGCATTTTTCAAAAGTAGATTTGGACAACCGAGCCGCCCGTGGCGGGCATTTTGGTGCGTGGGGGTAGGGGTGGCGCCAGCAGCGCCTAGATGCAAATTGTCGGGGAACTGATCTGATAGAAAAAGTATTTGATTTATAATCTGATATGATGAAGGATGCTAAGCAAACGCATTCACGAGGTTGGCATATCGTTGAAGGTGGGAGCCAAGTGGTTTGTAACAACATGTTCGATAGTAGAAACATGGCAAGTTTGCGAAGTGAATCATGCAAAATAATATTTTAGCTTAAAAAGCAGAAGACGCGGTCGTGTGAGATACGGTACACTTAGACAATGAGTACCACACACCACATTTTCATGTGCATATTCGAAACGAGGGTGGTAATCTAATCAAGACCGATCTTTGGATCAACCAAAATGGCAAATGCGTTCAAAAGTTATGCCACTTTTGATATTCGTCAATCTGCAGACTGCAGAAGTCTGGTCTGGAAACTCTTTGGTCTGCGTTCCTGGCGAGCCAGTTCACTTTTTGGCCCCGTTCCAAGCAGAACTTCTGCTTCGAATAACCCATTCTCAGAACGCTGAAATTTTCAAGGCCTTTGGAACACCTTCATTTTGGCCTCTTACGAATAGTATCAGAGCCTCCGGACTACCACAGAAAATAAAAAAATCGACAAACCGGGAGAAAATCGCCGCGTCCGGAGGCTCTGACTTGTGAGAGTAAGGTCAGAGGTATTCGGTCAGGTTCCAAATCATAATAAGGAGCAGAGGTTAGTATAGTTGGTTAGAGCTCACAGCTGTCTTAGGATGATTTCAGAAGTTGGATTGTCGTTGTTAGAACAACGTTAGTTGTTGCTAAACCGGGCTTCAAGCTTTGGTAAGATGGCTTAACGCCTGGTCAAATCGGCTTATCGCTGTGTTGAGTATTGAGAATGAATCGTTGTTGGCTTAATGCTAACTAGTGCGTAAGCAATGTAATCCCGAAGTTGTTATGGGCATATCGCCTTTGTGGTGCTCTGGCTTATCGCTAGTGTCAAGGTTTCGAATGAAAAGGGCCTTATCGGCTTGCGGCATATCGTCGTAGAATGTGCGTTCGTGAGTTGCGTTCGTGAGTTGCGTTCGTAGAATGTGTGTTCGTAGAATGTTCGTGAATTGCGTTCGTAGAATGTGCGTTCATGAATTGGAACGGTAGGCAGGTTTCGTGCCGAATTTCAACCGCACGTTCGTTTGAGATGTATTGAGTTCAATGTGTTTCGAACTTCGTTAGCTTGTGCGGGAATCCTTAGATGCTTACAACCTCAGTGGAGTACTTGGAGGCAAGTGAATTCCTCATCTGCCAATGGTCTGTTGCTTTACGGCGTGGTTCAATTTAGCAGGTACATTTCGACGTGTTTCGTCGTTAGAGTGCTCTTCAGATCTTTGTTTGTCTCCGAGATCCTAGTCTTGCTTGACAGCTGTGATTACTGGGTAGATAGGGTAGCTAGGGTAGCTAGGGGGGTACTGCAGTGCATGTGTGTCACATAACTGAATGTTATGTGTCACAGTACAGCGAGCGGAGCGAGAGGTGCTGTGTCACATAACTACGGTTATGTGACAGACGGGAAAGAAGGTACCACTACGTGGTATAAGGTTTCGAACTCTGTGAGAGTTCGGCTCCGCAGTTTGATTTGGTTTCAGAGAAGGGTGTTTTCCCACCCACCTCCCATGCTTGAGTTCTGCTTTGTTTTTGGTGATGGATTGATTGTTTTGTGGCTGCTACCCAAATTCATGGTCCTACCACAAGGACCAATGGGCAATTGCGGTTTCGATCACTAAAATCGACTATTTGAGGCACAGGCAACATTTGCACATGATATTTATGAGTTAAATGAATTTTATTTCTTATAGCGGCGGCCCCCATGAGACTTTAGGTGTGTGGTTGAACGACACGCTTTAGGGGTGTAATTTCACCAAAAGCTTGAAGAAAATGGTGGTCCTACCACAAGGACCACCGTTATTTTGAGTATTAGGAGTCACATGAGGGCTCACGGTGATGCTCATGGTTATACATCTTGAGTTTGTGACCAAATAAGATAACTGAATCGGTTACTTCGCACCCTCATCATCATTTCCGCTCCATTTCAGCATGGCGCATGTTCAACACAATGCAAATTCCGAATTTAGTGAATTTCGGACTTTAGAAATTGGCATTCATCCATTCTAAAATGTACACGCCAGTCGAAAAATAAGATATTTGGATGATGTTAGACTTTCAGAAATTCGCAATACATATATACTTGAAGATTTAATGTGCCGCACACACCAACCTTGCGATATATGCCCTCTAGCAAGCAATTATGATGGCTGGCTGGTCAGCTCGCGTGACCACTGTTTTAGGGGGGAAACCAACGAGCCAATATATTAGAGGGGAAGCCAACGAGCCAACGAGTCAATATATGCATTCCAACCGGGCCTACCGCCCAAATATGATTGGGACATATGTATAGGTTCAATTTGATGGTATCCGCGCAGGTGTAGTGTTGATATATGATTGGTAAAAAATTATTGAAGATGAGTCACTAATTTGCCACATTTTGAATGTTCCAAAAAAATCCGTTTTGAAAAATTTGAGTGTAGAGGTTTGAAATGCGTTCGTCATGGATATATGGGATGGATATAGGCCAAACCAGCGTTCAAATAAATTAATATAGGACCTATATATACCACCTTTCATTGGTTAGACACCACAAATCACGGGAGATGGCCAATTAAATTATCAGAACAATGGTCCTCGTGGTAGGACCAAATCGTCGATTTGGTCCTACCACAAGGACTGCGGGGCAGTAGCCATTTGGTGTTGCTCACATTTCAGAGTCTTGGATGGCATGCAGTGCCTGAATTGGTTCATTGTTCATGAATCTTGGTGCACACTGCAGGTTTAGGTACCGATCGCAGTGTGTCATGAATACCCTTCCGAGATCCTAGTCTTGCTTGACAGCTGTGATTACTGGGTAGCTAGGGTAGCTAGGGTAGCTAGGGGGGTACTGCAATGCATGTGTGTCACATAACTGGTCCATTCATTTTTAACTGTCGAGTGGTAATTCCGAATCCGACAGTCCATATACGATTCCAGAGATCGAAGTACGATCCAGTCCTTTGTCGCTCCCAAGGAATCTCTTAGAACCTTCCGATGTTCCCGATCTGAAAACCTTGGACGGCTCAACTTTAGTTGGGCACCCCTATCTTGTATAAACGTTACTACGTTAGTCTACTACAGGTTGGCGACCTCGAAACTGTCCTTGGGGCCTCAACATTTCCTGAACCGTATGATAGAGCTAGACCTAGTGCATGCTGGAACATCTCAGGCTTTTCTCGGGACACTTTTGTGAAAGGCGATTCTTAAGAATCATCATAAGAAGTATTCGCTATGTCAAGACAGGCCGTGGCCTCCAAACTGCAGCGTCTTCAGAGAGAAAGAGAAGCCGAAGAGCGCGCCATTGTTCATGAGGCCGAGACGGAGAAAGAAGTGGAGGAACTTCTTCGGGATGAATACAACCGGGCGGAGTCTACACCAAAATCTCCAGGTCCTGATCACTGCTCCTGTGGGGTTTCTTGCGCCGATAGCCTTCCAACCCGACAGCGCTTAACAGTCTGTTTTCGGCCAGGCGTGATATCGTTTGCGAGCGAAGACTTACCAGCGCCATCTCCAGGTACTGACCAATCCTTCTTTGCGGTTTCTTGCCCGAATACCTTTAGTTTGGATAAGCAGAAGTGTTGTCGTGGTCAGGTGGGATAACAAATGCAAGCGACGGTAAACCGCTGTCACCTGGGGCCGTGAGTGATGACAAATTCACGAATGGTGCACATGAAGGAAAGTGTGAGCCGACAGCAAGAACGCCACCATCTTATCTCAGGGGTACATCAGTCCAGGGGGATAGTCGTGAACGCATGATAAAAAGCATGTATCAGGCCTACTTCAGTCGTTCCGAGATTCGCCGAAGCTACTTGCTGCTGTTTGGTTTCCTTTTGCACTTCGCCGTCTTTATCAGCATCCTCTCGATGCAAAGTCACCCGGTGCAAGAATTCAAGTTGCTCGAGGGAATTCGCGAGGTTTTCCTACCAAAAACTGAGAACGACGATGATCTCAGAGTCGCGGGAGATGTAAGCGCAATTTGGGCGTGGTTGGATGGTTTGGTGAGCTCCCGTTACCTTCAATCTTCGCGATGCAAATGACTTTGACGTATCGAAATGGGTAGTACCTCACAGGCCCTGCCGTTTCAGGTGGAAGTTATCTGGACCGACCCAGTTTGTGGGGACTCCCTGTGCGAACACCCTCAAGAATTTCCGTCGTTCGCATACTACGGCTGTCGAGCCGACTGCGGCACCAAGGAGTCCACAAATGTCACCATCACGATCCTGGCCTACACGTATTGTTCCGGGGACTGTGAAGAGTACGAAGATGCGGTGCGAACTACACCTCGCCACTACACAAAGCACGTTCCGTGGCGCCCCGCTGCCCGGTGGTCGATCGCGTTGAACGATTCTCCGCAGTTTGATTTGGTTTCAGAGAAGGGTGTTTTTGTGCAGTGGTTTGTTCCTTTTGCTCTAGAAGGAAAGTTTACTAATTTGTGGTAAAATATGGACGAGTTTTCTGATTCAGAGTTAGGGGAGAAGATCGCGCGAGTGAAAGCGTCAGATCGTTACGCTTCGTATAAAGCGAAGCTCTCGGCCGAAGTCCCGGAATTATCCGAAAGTGACAGAGCGATTCAGTCGTATCTGGCCACGTTAATTTGCGAACAACGCAGCAGAGCAGCAACGAGTGGTCGTAATGTTGACGCGATGTTGCAATCGGTGGTGGCGCAGCCCACTAGGAGAAAGCTCCAGCGCCCTGTCTCGTGGGCGTCAGGAGGATTTGTTCACTTGGGAGCAAGTGGTTCGAAGTTGGAAGATTTATCGTGCAAGCGTCAGTTTGATGTGGTGGATTCAGCCGATTCCTTTTTCTTCAAAGCAAAAGCAGAATTGGACTCGTTGTCGCAAGAAGGTTTTTCAGAAAACGGAGTGCGAGTTTTAGAAGAGGTGAACGCAAAATTGGAGGCGGCTATGAAATGGTCGGAGGACCAAGCGCAAATTTTCAGTATCGCTTTTCACTACGGGTGGCCAGTAGCGAATGAGTTTGAGGAGGAGCCGGTTGTTCAAACCGAAGAAGATCAACAACGCCTTAAAAAGGCGAAGAAAGTAGTGGATGAGAATCAAGCAAGGAAGGCGAAGCCTTAAAAGCTTGCGTGAATCGAATGAAGAAGACTAGCTTCGAGCTGTCTTAGGATGATTTCAGAAGTTGGATTGTCGTTGTTAGAACAACGTTAGTTGTTGCTAAACCGGGCTTCAAGCTTTGGTAAGATGGCTTAACGCCTGGTCAACTCGGCTTATCGCTGTGTTGAGTATTGAGAATGAATGTTGTTGGCTTAATGCTAACTAGTGCGTAAGCAATGTAATCCCGAAGTTGTTATGGGCATATCGCCTTTGTGGTGCTCTGGCTTATCGCTAGTGTCAAGGTTTCGAATGAAAAGGGCCTTATCGGCTTGCGGCATATCGTCGTAGAATGTGCGTTCGTGAGTTGCGTTCGTGAGTTGCGTTCGTAGAATGTGTGTTCGTAGAATGTTCGTGAATTGCGTTCGTAGAATGTGCGTTCATGAATTGGAACGGTAGGCAGGTTTCGTGCCGAATTTCAACCGCACGTTCGTTTGAGATGTATTGAGTTCAATGTGTTTCGAACTTCGTTAGCTTGTGCGGGAATCCTTAGATGCTTACAACCTCAGTGGAGTACTTGGAGGCAAGTGAATTCCTCATCTGCCAATGGTCTGTTGCTTTACGGCGTGGTTCAATTTAGCAGGTACATTTCGACGTGTTTCGTCGTTAGATTGCTCTTCAGATCTTTGTTTGTCTCCGAGATCCTAGTCTTGCTTGACAGCTGTGATTACTGGGGAGCTAGGGTAGCTAGGGTAGCTAGGGTAGCTAGGGGGGTACTGCAGTGCATGTGTGTCACATAACTACGGTTATGTGACAGACGGGAAAGAAGGTACCACTACGTGGTATAAGGTTTCGAACTCTGTGAGAGTTCGGCTCCGCAGTTTGATTTGGTTTCAGAGAAGGGTGTTTTCCCACCCACCTCCCATGCTTGAGTTCTGCTTTGTTTTTGGTGATGGATTGATTGTTTTGGTGTTGCTCACATTTCAGAGTCTTGGATGGCATGCAGTGCCTGAATTGGTTCATTGTTCATGAATCTTGGTGCACACTGCAGGTTTAGGTACCGATCGTAGTGTGTCATGAATACCCTTCCGAGATCCTAGTCTTGCTTGACAGCTGTGATTACTGGGTAGATAGGGTAGCTAGGGTAGCTAGGGGGGTACTGCAGTGCATGTGTGTCACATAACTGGTCCATTCATTTTTAACTGTCGAGTGGTAATTCCGAATCCGACAGTCCATATACGATTCCAGAGATCGAAGTACGATCCAGTCCTTTGTCGCTCCCAAGGAATCTCTTAGAACCTTCCGATGTTCCCGATCTGAAAACCTTGGACGGCTCAACTTTAGTTGGGCACCCCTATCTTGTATAAACGTTACTACGTTAGTCTACTACAGGTTGGCGACCTCGAAACTGTCCTTGGGGCCTCAACATTTCCTGAACCGTATGATAGAGCTAGACCTAGTGCATGCTGGAACATCTCAGGCTTTTCTCGGGACACTTTTGTGAAAGGCGATTCTTAAGAATCATCATAAGAAGTATTCGCTATGTCAAGACAGGCCGTGGCCTCCAAACTGCAGCGTCTTCAGAGAGAAAGAGAAGCCGAAGAGCGCGCCATTGTTCATGAGGCCGAGACGGAGAAAGAAGTGGAGGAACTTCTTCGGGATGAATACAACCGGGCGGAGTCTACACCAAAATCTCCAGGTCCTGATCACTGCTCCTGTGGGGTTTCTTGCGCCGATAGCCTTCCAACCCGACAGCGCTTAACAGTCTGTTTTCGGCCAGGCGTGATATCGTTTGCGAGCGAAGACTTACCAGCGCCATCTCCAGGTACTGACCAATCCTTCTTTGCGGTTTCTTGCCCGAATACCTTTAGTTTGGATAAGCAGAAGTGTTGTCGTGGTCAGGTGGGATAACAAATGCAAGCGACGGTAAACCGCTGTCACCTGGGGCCGTGAGTGATGACAAATTCACGAATGGTGCACATGAAGGAAAGTGTGAGCCGACAGCAAGAACGCCACCATCTTATCTCAGGGGTACATCAGTCCAGGGGGATAGTCGTGAACGCATGATAAAAAGCATGTATCAGGCCTACTTCAGTCGTTCCGAGATTCGCCGAAGCTACTTGCTGCTGTTTGGTTTCCTTTTGAACTTCGCCGTCTTTATCAGCATCCTCTCGATGCAAAGTCACCCGGTGCAAGAATTCAAGTTGCTCGAGGGAATTCGCGAGGTTTTCCTACCAAAAACTGAGAACGACGATGATCTCAGAGTCGCGGGAGATGTAAGCGCAATTTGGGCGTGGTTGGATGGTTTGGTGAGCTCCCGTTACCTTCAATCTTCGCGATGCAAATGACTTTGACGTATCGAAATGGGTAGTACCTCACAGGCCCTGCCGTTTCAGGTGGAAGTTATCTGGACCGACCCAGTTTGTGGGGACTCCCTGTGCGAACACCCTCAAGAATTTCCGTCGTTCGCATACTACGGCTGTCGAGCCGACTGCGGCACCAAGGAGTCCACAAATGTCACCATCACGATCCTGGCCTACACGTATTGTTCCGGGGACTGTGAAGAGTACGAAGATGCGGTGCGAACTACACCTCGCCACTACACAAAGCACGTTCCGTGGCGCCCCGCTGCCCGGTGGTCGATCGCGTTGAACGATTCGCGCTGTGTCGATATTCTTCCGCCTGCACCCTGACGGCGGAGGCTGACCCGGGCTGCGTCTTCACTTCACTCATTCGAGCTTGCTCGCGTAAAACTTTTATGTTGTGACGTTGTCGTGCAGCTCATTGCCTGGAGTGTTGCAAAGCCTGCACGGCTAGCAAACACGAATAGGTGTAGGTAAGGGAACCAACGGCACTTGGCAGCTTTCTCTGTTGCTTCTAATTTACCTCAATCCTGGGGCGTCGGGTCTCTGCCAGGGGCTCTTCTGGAACATCCTTCTGCGGCAGGAGTCTGAGGAGCTCTACTGGTTCGAGGAGTGGCAGAGGGTGAGAGCAGACGGCCAAACAAACCAGATTACCCTCAGCATGCCGGATTCCTCCTGGGAGCTTCAAACCTATGCCAATTCCAGCACAGTCTCTGTCCAACTCGGTGTTGTGGACACCGAAGGGATTCACCCCGCACCTCCACCTCCGCCGCCTGCCCCGCCCCCACCATCCGCGGGAGGCTCGTCACGAGCACAAACTCCTCAACAAACACGACTCAAGCCCGCCGGAGATTCTTGGAGCTGTTCGGGCCCTCCGGCAGGCAGCCGGGCTTCTACCGGGCACATCCGGAGGGGAAGGTGCGCGCAGAGCTCTGATGGCAGCCCTCGCTGTTCTTATTTGGCGAGGCCCGGCCCTCAGAGGGGTTGCCTTGCTCTGCTCCTCGCGCTGTTGTTGCCCCGCCTCATAGAGAGTGTGGTGTGCTGCGGGGAGGTCGCCCTCGAGAAGCCGCCAGGGCCTTGCCTCGCGCCCCTCTCTCAGGATGGACGGCTGTGAAGCTCGCGCGCGTTCTCGGGCGACCCTCGGGAAGCGCTTCATCTTGACCGAGCATTGTCTGTTGCAGGTGGCGCATGCTCGGGAAGCTGCGACTCGCCGGAAGCGACTTCTGCAAGATAATGGGAACGGCGAAGCGGATGCCGGTGGCGATGGGGACTATGCTGGAAGCAGGGACGACACCGGCGGTGGGGCGGAAGAAGATGGCACAGGCGGAGGGGAGGGCTCTGGCGATGGGGACTATGTTGAAGCGGGACCTACACCGGCGGTGGGTCGGAGGGAAGATTTCATACAGGCGGAGGGGGAGGGCTCTGCGATGGGGACTATGCTGGAAGCAGGACGCACCGGCGGGGCGGAGGAAGATTACACAGGCGGAGGGAGGGCTCTGGCGGATTTGGGACTATGCTGGAAGCAGGGACGACACCGGCGGTGGGTCGGGAGGGAAGATTACACAGGCGGAGGGGAGGGCTCTGGCGTATGGGGACTATGCTGGAAGCGGGACTACAATCGGCGGTGGGGCGGAAGAAGATGGCAACAGGCGGAGGGAGGGCTCTGGCGAGGGGGACTCGGTGCTGGAAGTGGTGGACGACACCGGCGTGTGGGTCGGAGGAAGATGGCACAGGCGGAGGGGAGGGCTCTGGCGATGGGGACTATGCTGGAAGCGGGGACGACACCGGCGGTGGGGCGGAAGAAGATGGCACAGGCGGAGGGGAGGGCTCAAGATGGGGACTATGTTGGAAGCAGGACGACACCGGCGTGTGGGTCGGGAGGAAGATTACAGCGGAGGGGAGGGCTCTGGCGCATGGGGAATATGCTGGAAGCGGGGACGAGCACCGGCGGGTGGGGCGGAAGAAGATGGCAGGCGGAGGGGAGGGCTCTCATGATGGGGGAATATGCTGGAAGCGGGGACGACACCGGCGGTGGGGCAGTGGAAGACGACACAGACGGAGGGGACGACACCGGCGGTGGGGCGGAGGAAGATGACACAGACGGAGGGGATGCCAACCATGACGATGGGAACTCGGCTGCACCCGAGGATGACGACAGCGAAAGTGTGTTGTACCCAGAATTGGAAGAAAAAGATTATTGTACCTCTGGTTATGCTACCCCACCTCCGCCGGATCCTTGCTCTCTTGATAATGATTGGGATTCTTATGATTGGGCTTCTGATGATGAGGATTGGAGGAGGAAACTCACTTACTTCCATGGGGACGGCGACACCTACGAGGACGACTCCTACGAGGAGCACTCAAATGATTGCGGGTACACAGCTGAATGTTACTTCCCGGACGATTGCGTGGTAAGATGCTTGCTCGCTTGTGTTGTCCCGGTTCGGGCTCAGTGCCGACCATGCTTATGGTTAACTTGTTAGAGGGTTTCGTCTCCATCACGGCGCACCTTCCTTGAGCTGCATCAGTGGCAAGATTGCCGCACCAGTTTAACAGCTGTGCATCTTTCAAGCATTCCGGCAAAGCGAATGTTCCCTGGTACCCCCCGAAAGAAAGCGGCATATTCTACCCTGGGCTCTCCTGCAGGGCATCTTGCAGAGCATATTCCGCCCTGGGCGCTCCAGCAGGGCATCTTGCAGAGCATATTCCGCCCTGGGCTCTCCTGCAGGGCATCTTGCAGAGCATATTCCGCCCTGGGCGCTCCTGCAGGGCATCTTGCAGAGCATATTCCGCCTTGGGCGCTCCTGCAGGGCATCTTGCAGAGCATGCACTCAGACACCATCGGCCACGGGAATATTTTAGAGTATGCTTGCAAGCCGTACCTGGGAACGCTCGAAGCAGTCTTGCAAGCTGTATGAGGCGATGTCCCATGGTTTGCCGGTTCAGGGTTATTCTAATTGGACAAAGTGGTTGCAAGAGCTGTCCACAGCTGATGCTGCGACCGTTGGATCCGTGGATGTATGCATCCAACTGGCAGACGAGCTGTACAATAATTATCCTGACCACTGGGAAGAGTGCCATGTAGACGCTGAGGATGATGACGCCCGGGACGAGGCAACTTTGAGCGCGTGTTGTACCCGCTATCAGGTAACACTTGCATGTGGTGTAACGCCATCACCGGGCAGCGTCCGCGATACATCGCATCTCCACTCCAGAACCGTTGTTACGGCATGGTCTTACCGTGAAGCGCGGCGGATGCGTGAGGCGCGGCGGATGCGTGAGGCGTGAGGCGCGGCAAATGCGTGAGGCGTGAGGCGCGGCGGATGCGTGAAGCGCGGCAAGGATTCACCAAGGGGTGAACGCGATCACGGCAACATGCTTGGCTGGATGACCGTGCCATGCTGAGGTGCCGGTGTGGGCATTTCCAGGGTTTACTGGAGAACAACTGCTGGTGCACGTTGTTGTCCTATGATAGAGGGTTCTATTGGTCTCAATCGTACAATCCGGCCGATGACGACAGATTGGCAGCCACCATGGCAGTGATGGCCTTCGCGAATGGGGCGGGCGACCGTTACGACATGTTTGCATGCCAGGCGCTGGGATACCCCCAGCTACTACTTCCCACAGATCCGTGCTCCAGAGGCGAAGATGGCGCGGTATGCCTGTCAGATTATCTCAACTCCTCAGACTTCATCTGCAGGTACACGGACATTTTGTCGAATGCAACGGCGCGCGTCAGCGTGGGCGACTGCCCGGTGGCCCCCGTGGTGGCAGAAGCCAGCGCCTCCGTGAACCCGATCGCATGCAGGCACGAGTTTGCTTGGCTGTTCCAGATCAACGGAAACCGCAGCGAATACCTTCAGAAGTGCGCCCCAGGGACACGCCCCTAGCCACGTGGCGGCTCCTTGTGCCTCGACGGACCGCTGCATGCTGTGTCACATGCTCTGGAGCGTCAGGGAGCGATGCGTGCCGCAAAACATCCAATCAGATGGTTGCATTTTTGGGTCGCCTGAAGCGCTCGCGTGGAACGCCGCAGGTGTGTGTCGGGCGATGGCAACGAGTATCGAGAGTCTTCCAATGAGGAGTACAAGCAGTGGTGCTGCGATGCCATTCTTCCCGCCATCGAATACAACTGCGTGTGCTTCGAACGCATGCAGCGCGGCTACCCTGAAACGGATGACAACGACTTTCTCGAGGACCTAGAGGAAAGCATTGTGGCTTGCGGCCAAACTCTGCCTGTGTGCGAAGACCTCGAGCCTGCGTTGTACTATCCGGGAACGTACACCCACCATGATTCATTGATCGAGGACTCGGGCCAGAAGCCGGGTTCAGGTGCGCACTGCCCGGCCCAGGCTCCATCTATGGGTCCCCGGAAGCGAGGAAAAAACACCAGAAGCAGCATATCACGGATGCTCGCAGGTCAGACGAGAGGCGAGTCAGGATGTATGCAGGGATGGCAAGGCAGGAGCAAGCATAGCCGAACCCGCGCGTATGGGCCCTGATGCTGGCGGCCAGAGTGTGAACCTCGGGTCCGAGCGATAGCTGCGTTGCACTCCTCCACCTTTTCGAGGGTTTCCACGAATGTGCTGGCGGCAGAAGGGTGATTATTGGAATCTGCAGTGTCTGCTGATCAGTTTGATGTAAAGCATGACTGTCTAGGCCTTGCACAGTAGCCAGGATGCTCAAACCCTGAAGAAACCCTATGCAACCCTTAGATCTAGATCTAGATCTGCTGAACTAATCGTGGCCGTTGGATCATATAATGACCATCGGAAAGACACAGTGTGTAATAGTTCACCGGCCCATCGCAGACGTGTCACTGCAGTCGTTATGAACTCGACAGTGGCACGTCATACTAATTAGTGAACTTTCACTTAGACTAGCCAATCAGTAATGATTGGGCGATAACATTCGTGGCGTTTCGAGCTGCGAACTGGTATATCTTTTGAGAATGAAAGTTTACGCTTGCTTTTTGCAAATAACCCTGTCTGAATTCCTAAAGGTTATGGGCCCACTTCCATTGTAAGTGAGGATCCATTTTTGTTTATCACGCAAACTTTCCACTGCGCGTAAGGGAATTCACTATGGTCAAAGGGAGTAAGAGCTATAGCCAAGCGACGACACCGTCACCTCCTGGTGGCGCGCCAGAATATGAAGAGAAGCCTGGCGAGTCGTCTTTGCGAGATATTGCGCTGAGTAGTCAGCAGGAGCAAATCTCGGCGCTTACGGGAATGATGAAAGGTTTGAGTGCTCAGCTCTACGATATGCGCGGCCTTCATCACTCAGCTCCCAGCGCCACTGTCCCTGTGGACAAACATCTCAATTCGTCGCCCGCTGGTGGGCGACGTCCTTTACCAGGTCTTTCTGATATGACCAAGGGGCTTTCCGCGGACTCGTACTTTTCTGGCAAGGAAACTGACCAGGAAGGAATTTGGGACGAGTGGCTTGCGAAAATTAAGCCTTCTATGCGCCACCCTTCTCTTGCGCTACTGCTTTCGGAATCTACTCCGCTCCATATGGTGAGGGGGGATGACCTCTATCTTGAGGAAGCAAATCAGCTGTTTTATGACTTCCTCTGCCGTGTTACCACTGGCACTGCGAACGCTGTCGTTCGCAGCTACGAACAACATTCTGACGGTCACGGAGCTTGGCTTGAGCTATCCAAATTGCGACGCAACACCAGCGTCGTCTACTTCATCACCCAAGTGGATAAGCTGCTGTCGCTACCGAATCAACTCTCGAGACTTGCCCCTCCTCTCCCAACGTTTTTGGAGTCGAAGGAGACTCTTCGGCGTGTACGCGAGTACTCCGCGAACGCGCGCGTTACTCCTTCTGGCAAGCCTCTGTGTATGGAGACGGTTGAGACCATATTTTCTGCCATGGCTATTGTGCGACTGCACCCCGACTATATGCTCCTCAAGGCCAAATTCATGTCTGAGACCCTGCCGACCGCGAGTGTGCTGTCGGACCAAGTAACATCTCACTACGACACCATACTCGCCCCGCGCGCTGCTGTAGCGCAAACTGCCCACGCGCTGGATACTCAATCTGAGGCTGGTGGTGCCATTGCTGACGACAGGCGCAAGCAGGAGGAGGCGAAGCGAAAGCTACTGGCTGTCAAGGTCCCGTGCCCTGTCTGTCACAGACGTGGGCACTCTGCTAAGGACTGTTTCATCAAGAACGTTGAGAAGCGGGAGGCATTCTTCAAGAAGGCTTCACCGACTACCAAGGCGGCAATTCTCAAGAGGGTGGCTGACTACGAGAAGAATGGTAGCTTACCGAAGCCTGGTGAACATCTTGGTGCTGCAGCTGGGCAATCTGAGCTTCATCCTGGACTGGAAGAGGCTGGTGAGGTCCTTTTTGCCATTCGGGAGGCTGGTCCATCTGACTTACACCCTGGTCTGAGCGAGACCGGTGAAGATATATATGCCAGTTATTACAGCTCTGGGCTATTGGAATCTGGTCGTGCTAGCATCTCTGGCTCGCTGACCCCTTGCCCGGCCTCGGGCCAGCTTTCGACGTATCAGGACTCCGGACTGGTGGAGTCATCATTACTGGACGGTGCACAATCTGCCCTGAGCTCAGGGTCAGGTGTGGCTGGTAATCTCAACATCTCTGGGTCGCTGCCTTCCAGTTCGGCCCCGTGCGAGCCCTGGATATGTGGTCGGGGCTCTGTACCTGTGGAGTCCCAGTCCTCTATGTTCCCGGTATTCAATTACTACTCTGTCCTGGCGGACGTGGGCGAGCCTGAGCTTGTTATATCCCACACCACTGGTGGATACACTGGGGACAATGAGGGCACTGTGAGTGCACCTCGTGTGGAATTGTCTTCAGTGGGGTGCCCTCCTCGCAGGACCAGGAAGAAGCGCCACTGCTACGTTCCCAACAAGCATTCTTCTGTGCTCAGCCGTCGTCACCGCACCAAGGTTGTGCCTATTTATGACTCGTAGGTCTACATTGATGTCCTCACTGCCTTCTTCCCTGACGAGGCTCGCCTGAAGAGGACACAGGCCCAGTGGGATGATGGACGTGATCAGCACTTGGGTGACACTTTTCAGATATCCCCGAGGCAGTTATGGTTCAAGCCTGGATTACAACGGTGGCACTCTGTCATGATGGCTGGGTCTGTGGAGATATTCCTTCGTGCTCACCACATACTTGACAGGGGCACTACCCTTCCTCGTGGTGTTGAACACACTGTCAGTGCCGGGATGATCCTCTACCAGCTCAGTGTCATCAGGCAGGCTACGGATGACATGGACATATTGCTGAAGCTGGAGTCTGTCATGGTGCGCACCTCGCTGGTAGACCTGCATAGCTGGGCGTCTGAGCTCGGGGGGGCCACCAGGACCTTGATACAGGTAGTGGAGGACTTTGGAAGCATGCTGTCCCTCGGTGAGGGGTGGGGTACCAATGCCTGGCCTGAGTACTCAGACTCTGGCTCGGATGATGATGATCCTCTACCAGACCTGGAGGATGCCTCTGACTCTGACGAGGAAGAGGAGGACATGCACCTTGGGCAGCCAGTTGAGAGTGGTGCTGGGTCTGTTGCCAGCCTTGTTTCTGGTTCGGACTCTGACTCAAGTGATGGTGATTCTTTGCCAGACCTGGAGGATGCCTCTGACTCTGACGAGGAGGAGGAGGGCATGTATCATGAACACTCTGACGAGGAGGAAGAGTACATGAGCCTTGGGCAGCCCGTTGAAGGAGTGGGTTACAGCCCCTCTGATGATTGGGCCTCTGGACTACTTTCTCCACCTCGCAAGACTCGCTTCTGCTCTGTGGCTCTGCTCCCCAGTGACTATTATGAGGACCACTGTGAGAGCTACTATGATGATGCCTGTGATGACCTCGTCGAGGAGTTGGATTTGGGCTATGACCCACGTGGTGAGTGTGCTTGGGTGCCTTGTGATGCTTGGGCATTTGATGTGGGTTGTGCCTCTGATGCTGGCCATGCTCAGGTGGCATGTGGTGCGAGTGTTGGCGGCAGTGGCACTCAGTCTGCTGTGGACAAGAGTGCTGTTATCGACAGTGGCGCCACCAAGCACATTTTCAACTCTGTCCGGGTGTTCAATGCGGACTATGACACCACAGCCTGTGAGACTTTCGGTGTGGTGCAGAGTCAGTCTGTGGACTCCTCTGGCAGTGGCTCCGTGACCTTTGCCAAGAAGGATGTGAAGTGTGGGCGCATGGTTGGGCTGCAGCTCCTGGGCACACACTGCATACCTGGGCAGCCCTTCAACCTCTTATCTGTGGTGGCACTCGAGGATGCGGGTTTCCGTGTGGACTTTGGGGCCAGAACTGTGTCCAAAGGGGGGGTGGTGTTCTCCTTTGCCAGAGTTGGCAACCAGTACATTATGCATGAGGACACATATAGCACTTTGGACACTCATCTAGCCTGTGCTGTCAAACATACTGATGATCAACGAGACCGCTCTGACTGGAAATTTGAGGACACCAAGCCTCACTTCACCACTCATGGCCCTTTCCTCCTGGAACTATTTTCCTCTGATGACAACCACATCCTGGATCACTACTGTACCATTACTGACACATGTTTTGGTAAGGATTGGGCTGGCAAGCACTGCTATGGGAACCCGCCATTTGACCACGACATCATTCTACAGTGTCTCCAGAAGGCCCTCACCGACTTCGACAGAGACCCCTCCAACACCAAGTTCATGTTCATATTGCCTAAATGGGTCACAGCGAGCTGGTGGAGTCTGGTCTCTCGGTTTGATGTTATTCATGAATACCCTGTTGGTGCTAAGATCTTTTCTGCACCAAGGGAGTCATGCTATAACGTGGCCAACCTGGAACCCTGTGGAGAAGATCGTGTGTGGATCGAGGACACCAAGTGGCCAGTGGTGGTTCTGTACAAGGACTCGCACACCACAGAGCAGCTTGACATCAAGCTGCTACAACATGTGAGGCTGGGTCACGTTGGTGACAAGCCCGTTGATCACATGTTTGCTCAAAGTGTGCCTATGCCCATCAGTGAGTCACAGTACTCTGGCAGCCCAGTGCAGCATTGCCCCGAGAGGTGCATTGCCTGTAGGCTGACCAAGGCCATAAGGCCCTCTGTGAAACCCACTGGGAGGGAGCTGTCCAAGGAATTGGGAAATCTTGTATGGTCAGACACATGTGGACCATTCAGGACCAGTGCTGGGGGGTACAGATGGTTCGTGCTGTTCGTCGATGACTCCACGACATGGATATGCATATTCTTCCTCAAGCTGAAGTCGGACTATCTCAAGGCCTTCCAGCTATATCTGCAGGAGGTGAAGCGCCTGCGAAGCACCATGAACCTGTCCAGCGAGTACCACATGGTGCTCCACACTGATGGTGACAGTACTATGATAGCTGGGCAAACTGCAGCTTTTTGTGAGGAGCATGGTATTGAGCAAAGGCATGGCTCCCCATACCTGCATGAGAACCAGGCAAGGGTTGAGAGGTCACACCGAGATGTACAAGCCATGGCCAGAGCACTCCTACTGACTTCTGGGTTTGATGTGAGCATGTGGCCCTGGCCACCCGCCATGCGGTGTACATCCTCAACCGTGTATTCCGAAAATCTCTGGGGTGGACCTCGGCTTACTACCTCATCAGGAAGAAGCATGCGGACTTGTCCCAGGTGCTACCCCTTTATTGACCCCACGATCCGTGAACACAAGCTCAGCAACCGGGCACGTGAACTCAGATATGTTGGACATTCTGAGGTATCATCTGCCTATATGCTATATGATTGTGAGTCTGGAAAGGTGGTCAACTTTGGTATGGTCACCTTCTCGGAGAAGCTGGACACGCTGGGTAAGGTGGTGACCTCATGGGATCCTTCTGCGGTGACCCCTCTCAAGACCAACTTCATGGCCACCGCTCTGGATGCGCCCTACAGAGATCCTCCGCCTGCACTATTGGAGACTGTTGTACTGGAGCAGGGTGTGTACTTACCTGAGGACAGTGATGAGGTTGTGGTTGTGGTGAAGGTGGAAACCTCTGATGATGTGTGTTGGGTAAGTTTGAGCTCATATCTCAAGCCAGGCAGTGATCGCCTGTCACTGTTGAAGGATTGCCCCTCATATGGGAGTGTCAATGCTCACTATCCACTATTCACTGAGGTGCGTGCTGTCACTGGAAAGGGGGACTCTGAGGAGGCCATGATTTGTGGACGTGCTGTTGGACCCCATGCTCAACCTTATTGTGTGGTCCTCCTCACCAACTTCACTATCATGGACCTGCCTGCTGGGGATGTTCGATTTCCGCCTACGCACACATGCCTGGGTGTTCAGGCTGCTGAAACACCCACTGTGCAGGAGTCTCTACTGCCTGCGGGGGTTACTGAGCCAAGATGTCACTCCCAGGTTTTGACTGCGCCTGACTGCACTGAGTGGCTTAACTCCATTCAGGATGAACTGGAAGCACTCGTGCAGATCAAGGGAGCCTTGCAGATGATGGACGAGGAGGACATACCAGCTGGGGTGAAGTTACTGGAGATGTCACTGGTGCTAAAGGTGAAGTTGGACAAGAACAGGCAGCTCCTAAAGAGGAAGAGCAGGATATGTGTACGGGGAAACAAACAGGAGTATGGGGTGGACTACTACGACACCTTTGCCCCATGTACACAACTGTCCTCCGTCAGGATTGTCATCACCCTGGCCCTCAACCTTGGACTTATGGTATACCACATGGACGTTGACACAGCCTTCTTGAACTCAGTACTCGAGGAGGACCTATATGTTCGTCTTCCCCGAGGGCTGGTCTATGGGGGGCACAGGTGTGCCAAGCTACTGAAGGCGGTGTATGGGCTCAAGCAGGCTGGCAAAGAGTGGTTTGACACCTCCGATGCGTTCATAATGGGATATGACTCCAGGATGCAGAGGAGTGACGTGGAGCCCTGCCTGTATTTCATCCGGGACACCACTCTCCAGGTTATCATTCTGGCCTACGTGGATGACTACCTGGTGGCCACCAATGACAAGTCTTGGTATGACACCTTTGTGGCCTCCTTCCACGCACAGTAAGCGTGCAAAGATCTTGGGGTGTTGGACTTGGTCATGGGTATCGGAGTGCGCTGGGGAAGTGATACAGCATACTTATCTCAGTCTGGCTATATCTCCCAGATCATCAGCACTTATGGCCTGGATGATGCCAAACCAGCAAGTTTACCGATGTCACCGGGCACTGCGCTGGCTCCTGCTGATGGTAAGGGACCTATGCCTTACCGAGCTCTTCTGGGGAGCTGCAGTGGGTGGCTCGTTGCAGCAGGCCTGGCATTATGGCAGCAGTATCAGTCCTGTCAAGGTTCTGCGCCACGTATGGTCTAGAGCACTTTGTGGCCCTGAAGCAGGTGGTGAGATATCTGAAGGGCACCAGGGAGTGCGAGCTGGTACTGGTCGCACTGCTTCAGTGCCTGGGGGGGGGTGGCACTGGACCAAGCAAACCTTTGCCTCTCTCCATCTACACAGATTCTGATTATGCAGGATGCAAGGTGACCAGGAGAAGCACCTCTGGTATTGCGGTCTTCCTGTGTCGGAGCTTGATCATATTCTCATCTATGATCCAGAAGTGCGTGTCCCTATCCACTACTGAGGCCGAGATCATCGCTATGTCTGAGGGAGCTCGTGAAGTCAAGTATGTTCTCAACGTGCTGGACTCCCTGGTGGACATATACAGGCCAGTGCCTATGTACTGTGACAACCAGGGAGCTATCCACCTGGCCACTAACTACGTGAACAACTCCCGGTCCAAGCACATTGAAGTGAGGAACATGTACATCAGGGAGCTGATCAAGGCCAAGGACACAGAGGCGCTGTACACTGGAACTGATGATAGCACCTCTGACATCATGACCAAGCCCCTGGCACTCCCTATATTTCGTGTACACAGAGAGCGACTGGGTGTCATGAACCTGCCTCGTGGAGACCAATGAAGATTGAAGGGGGCACCATCCCCATAAACTGGAGTTGGAGGGGCACCAACCTACTGATATTGGGCTATAAGCTCACAAGTGGCCCACGAGTGGGCAGCTTCCTTGGAGGACCCGAGTATCATTCCTGTGACTTGAAGAACTCTGGAGTGTGAAGACTGAAGGGGTGCCATCCCAAAGACTGGAGCTGGAGCCAGAAGACTGAAGGGGCACCATCCCAAGGACTGGAGGCTGAAGGGGCACCATTCCCAAGAACTGGCAGTAGGATAACTAGACAGTCACCCTTTAGAAGGGGTATTGGAATCTGCAGTGTCTGCTGATCAGTTTGATGTAAAGCATGACTGTCTAGGCCTTGCACAGTAGTCAGGATGCTCAAACCCTGAAGAAACCCTATGAAACCCTTAGATCTAGATCTAGATCTGCTGAACTAATCGTGGCCGTTGGATCATATAATGACCATCGGAAAGACACAGTGTGTAATAGTTCACCGGCCCATCGCAGACGTGTCACTGCAGTCGTTATGAACTCGACAGTGGCACGTCATACTAATTAGTGAACTTTCACTTAGACTAGCCAATCAGTAATGATTGGGCGATAACATTCGTGGCGTTTCGAGTTGCGAACTGGTATATCTTTTGAGAATGAAAGTTTACGCTTGCTTTTTGCAAATAACCCTGTGTGAATTCCAAAAGTGATGCATCTTTCTGCCCTCGCGCGTTCTTGCACCTGCCGCCCCAGGACTCTTCGAGAGGAGGCCTTCGCGGGCTTGCGAAGGGTGGTGCATCTTTCTGCCCGCGTTCTTGCACCTGCCGCCCCAGGACTCTTCGAGAGGAGGCCTTCGCGGGCTTGCGAAGGGTGGTGCATCTTTCTGCCC
>LGRX02009827.1:0-14749 GCA_001247695.2 Cymbomonas tetramitiformis | reverse complement strand
TTAATTTAGAATATTTTTTCATAAGTTTAGAATACCCCATTTTATCGTTAATTTAGAATAAGTTTTCTTTATGTCATCCGGCTATGACCGGTGCATGCATCCATGACGTTGTACCTGTACCTGTTGAGCTATCCCCATGCCATGCGAAATATTACACTGAAGAGTTGTCTTGCCGTGATGTCCATATGTCCGAATGGAACCAAAAACCGTTCGATTTTAATCGAACGGTTTTTGGTTCCATTCGGAAAGATTCACGGCCGTGAATCTAAAAGTCACGGCCGTGAATAACAGGGATATATGACTTTTATTATTTGCCATCTTTGCCACAATAGACACTCACGGCGTGTTCTGCTTGAAAAAAAGTAAGTAACTTGAAGCCTTGATGAGCTTCAAGTTACTCAAAGATATGTATCTTGGCAGTATGTGTGCCAAGTTTCGTGCTCTAGGACGCACGGGAAGCCCTCGGCTGTTTGGCATCTTTGGGTTTGGGTGTCACGTCCGAACCCAAACCCAAAACAACTGCCTTAGAAATAAATTGCGCGTTTCGCGCACAAGTAACTTGAAGCCTTGAGCTTCAAGTTACTCAAAGATATGTACCATGGCAGTATGTGTGCCAAGTTTCGTGCTCTAGGACGCACGGGAAGCCCTCGGCTGTTTGGCATCTTTGGGTTTGGGTGTCACGTTCGAACCCAAACCCAAAACATCTGCCTTAGAAATAGATTGCGGCCATTGCGCGTTTCGCGCACAAGTAACTTGAAGCCTTGAGCTTCTGGTAACTTAAATATGTGTACCATGGTAGTATTCGTGCCAAGTTTCGTGCGTTAGGACGCACGGGAAGCCCTCGGCTGTTTGGCATCTTTGGGTTTGGGTGTCACGTTCGAACCCAAACCCAAAGCATCTGCCTTAGAAATAGATTGCGCGTTTCGCGCACAAGTAACTTGTAGCCTTGAGCTTCTGGTAACTTAAATATATGTATCTTGGCAGTATTCGTGCCAAGTTTCGTGCTCTAGGACGCACGGGAAGCCCTCGGCTGTTTGGCATCTTTGGGTTTGGGTGTCACGTTCGAACCCAAACCCAAAACATCTGCCTTAGAAATAGATTGCGCGTTTCGCGCACAAGTAACTTGAAGCCTTGAGCTTCTGGTAACTTAAATATGTGTACCATGGTAGTATTCGCGCCAAGTTTCGTGCGTTAGGACGCACGGGAAGCCCTCGGCTGTTTGGCATCTTTGGGTTTGGGTGTCACGTTCGAACCCAAACCCAAAGCATCTGCCTTAGAAATAGATTGCGCGTTTCGCGCACAAGTAACTTGAAGCCTTGAGCTTCTGGTAACTTAAATATATGTATCTTGGCAGTATTCGTGCCAAGTTTCGTGCTCTAGGACGCACGGGAAGCCCTCGGCTGTTTGGCATCTTTGGGTTTGGGTGTCACGTTCGAACCCAAACCCAAAACATCTGCCTTAGAAATAGATTGCGCGTTTCGCGCACAAGTAACTTGAAGCCTTGAGCTTCTGGTAACTTAAATATATGTATCTTGGCAGTATTCGTGCCAAGTTTCGTGCTCTAGGACGCACGGGAAGCCCTCGGCTGTTTGGCATCTTTGGGTTTGGGTGTCACGTTCGAACCCAAACCCAAAACATCTGCCTTAGAAATAGATTGCGCGTTTCGCGCACAAGTAACTTGAAGCCTTGAGCTTCTGGTAACTTAAATATATGTACCATGGTAGTATTCGTGCCAAGTTTCGTGCGTTAGGACGCACGGGAAGCCCTCGGCTGTTTGGCATCTTTGGGTTTGGGTGTCACCTTCGAACCCAAACCCAAAGGCAAAGGCATAGGACAGTTTCGTAGATTCTGTCCCGATGCCTTTGCAACCTCGCTTGCTAACTCATATTACAATGAATATTCAACATTCAAGCGTTGGATACCCCACGCCAACGGGAAGCGCTCGGCTGATTTGTTATTTGGGTATGCGCACCCAAATGCCTTCGTGCTTATGTGTGTTAATCCATATGAAATATTCCATGGAATAAATGTGAATATCCCGCACAAACGGGAAGCGCTCGGCCGTTTTGTAAAATTAGGGTGCACCCAAAATACAAAACGCATCTTTGAAACTCGGAAGTTTCAAAGATGCTTGCCGGTCGCGTGCAGCGGTAAAAGGCAAGTCAAAGGGTTTAGAATCTAGAAGAAGTACAGGGGCCTTTTTTTCAAGCAGGACACGCCGTGAGTGTCTATTACAACGGCGCCCACCATTATCACAAGCGAGACAAACCTTCTTAAAGCTTTTTGGAGGCTTCCTCATGATGGCACCAGCGGGAACGAGAGCGTTTGACCTGTGTGCACATTATTTGAACACGAGTCGTGAAAAGGACCACCGGTCATAGCCGGATGACATCAAGAAAACTTATTCTAAATTAACGATGAAACGGGTTATTCTAAGATTAAGAAAACTTATTCTATATTAATTATTTTTCCTTTCGGGGATCTCGACATTCGTATCCATCCGGTTCAGCCTGTATCCAGAATAGAGTTGTATAATGACTCGATCCAAGCACCTTTGCCTCCGCCACAGATGATCACCGAAGAAGGGCAACCATTGTTTGAGATATCACACATTCTCTCAGACAAGATCACTAGAGGTGTCAAGTACTATTTAGTGCGATATGCAGGCTACGGCCCTGAGCATGACACCTGGGTCAAAGCCACAGAGCTGACCAATGCAGCAGACATAATAGTTGCCTATGAAGGCTAACATTATATTAAGCCTCATGCCCTTACTTCTTGTAATATATACTAATACATGTCGATCATCTATATACCTTGCTCTTAATGTTCTGTCAGTATGTTGCATAAGGAGCAAGAAATTGATCCTTCCTTGCTAACGTGTAGTGAGCCTTGTACCAAATCATACCCTTGCACAGATACGCATACATGCGAGATATCATATCTGTGGATAAATAAAAACTGCTATGCTACCTTTGCCAGACCGTGGTTTGTCATTCGGATCTTATGGCCAGTAATCCGCAGCTACCGGATACTGAGGTGGACGGAGTTGTGATCCTGAGTTATGATTGACATACATGACTAAACGAATTTCACATTAATACGTTGTCGAATCCAATCTATGAAATGTTCGTCAGTGCGCGCGTACCGGACCGAAAAAAAGGAGTCTGGCAGATCGGGTGAGGATTTAAAGTGGACTCATAGAGACCCTCCGATATCTCGTTAAGCAGGGCCCACTCCGTTTGCATTAAACCAAGCGTGAAAGGGACCCTCCATTCTGCCTGTGAACCTACCGGGGAGTAAGCTCTCGGAGGGGAGGAAGGGGTGGATGCACTATATAAAGCCGAAAAACCGTCACTCTGAAATACGATACGATCGGCAAGCGCAATATCTATCCGTAACGTAAACCTCGGAAGATACCCTGAACGTCACTCTGAAATACGATACGCAATCATGGGGGGCTACATCCTGAGACGGTTCGGACTCGGCGGTGACGAGGAAGGTGGCCAATTGCCTCTTCAAGTCGAGCACCATTGTCCGTAAGTCCGCGATCTCACTCGCCGCACCCGACCCATCAACGTCCTTCTCCATGAAGTGCGTGCCGTGGGAGTACCGGTGTGCGGATGCGGTGGCGGTACCCGCCCGCACGTGCTCGCCGTAGCACTCCCGCACCCACTGCTGAATAGTGAGTAGGTCGTGTGCGGCTCTTTGGTCGTGAAGGAGCAAACGGGACACCACCGGCTGGTAGAAGGTGGCGTCGAGGGCTTTGATGAAAAGGGACTTCACGTCCTCGTCCTGGAGCGTCGATCTGGTCCTTGCAGCTTTGAGCGCGGCGTTGAAGTCCTCAATGGGTCCATGAGGGTCCACGCCCGCAGCGATGCGGACGGCAAACATGTCCGCTTGCCCCTGGAAGGGGTCCCCAACCGGGATCATCCTACGGGCGAACTCGAGCAAGACACGCTTACCGTCTGCCGGGAAGCTGGCGTTGGACGAGTCCAACCAGTCCGCTGCGGGCGACGAGGGGTCGATCAGCAGCTCGATCGTGGAGAACAATAAATTGTTGGCCTCCACGCGGACGGCCAAAGTAGCGTCGTCCAGCGTGAAGAGCGGGAGGAAACCGGTGTCCTCAGTGACGAATGCTGCCTGCAGGGCAGAGACCATCCTCGTGAAGATGGCCGCCGCGTGGGGCTCCGCACCGGAAAATCTCCCCTCCTTGCCGTCGAACAACTTGCGCTGGACGTGCTTCGCCACCTTCATGTCGAAGTGCTCCCGCTGTAAGGTGCGTACCGATGCCAAAAATGTAGCACCCGCCGAATTAGCGGCCGGCTGTGCCGCTGTCGGGGTCGCGGGCGTGTTGGCATGCCTGGCAGCAACGGAGTCAAAGATTGTGCTTAATGTGCGGCGGCGATGCGCCATGCTAGCCGTTGATCTAGTAGAAGCAACCATGATGAAGAAGACTACAGGGGTGGAGTGAGGCAAGAAGACGCGGGAAAAAAAAATGCGGTAGTCTTGGGCGGCCAAGAAATGTGGTGGGTCGTCGATACGGCTGCCGTGAGAGAGCAGAAATTCCGAGAAGTCGTGTGGTAGATGGCGGCCGATACGAAACGGTGTGGTGACCAACCAGGATGCGTAAACCAATCCAACGTTAAATCCCGTAGAAAAGATGTCCTCAAAGGCCTACAGCTAGCCGTAAATCAACCCACAAAACTTAGGCCATACCCGCGACTGCCGGCACTTCCACGCGCGGAGCGCCTCACTCCATCCCAAGCGTCTGGCTTTAGCCAATCATCCTCGCGGTGTCGCAGTGGCTAAATAAAACGTAAGTGGGGCCAAACCTGTCAGATATATAGTCGGGTGTATATATATCGGATAACGGAGAATAAACCCTGAGTTAAGGGTTTTCGATATCAGAACGGTAAAAGTCTCAGATTGATAAAAGAGTTACACATAAATACTAACGGGTGTTTCCCGTCTACTGGTGACGGTCACCCAGCCTACTATAGGAAGTGACAAGTGACAGATTTTGACTGTCGGTGTGTCACATCCAGCAGTACCTGTCGTCAGATGATAATGTCACATCATTTGTCATTATTCAAGGAAAGACTTGAATGACCCTGTCATCGAGAGTTCGTATGTCGAACTCGAAGATGGCAAAGCAAGATACATCTTGAACATCAAGAACCATCTTGGCTTTAAGCATGTGCGGAACACGCATGCACAGTATGAACGAACTATTCGTTATCACAATACTGGTCGTTCAACCTACGTCTCGGGTTCACAACCCAATGGCGGTACTATCTATGATGATAGGAGACGTAAGGTATAAGATGAGGAAGCGTTGGGCTTCAAGCAGATCTTCATTCAGAGACTGCACTCATCACCCGCTATTTCGTACACTCGCGTTGCTGTCCAACTTCGCAGTGTTAATTTGTATATTGATAATATACTCACGGCCTGTATATCTCGCCGTATCATATGGTATTCTAAAACTCGTCAAGGCACGAAAAGAGAACTCAAGTGAGTGCAGCGTCAGACATAGTATACAGTATATTGTTCGCAGGTTTGCAGGTGGGCGCATAAGCGACAGCGCTCGCAGTGATACTGAATATCTGCAAATTGAATAATATACGCTCGAATATCGACAGCACACGGATTGCGCGAGGAGATTTTTCATCGCGAACATATTCGCAGCTGACAGCATCCGCAGAGAAGTCGTCTTGATTTTATAAGCGACAAGGTGTGCGCACAGTGTACGGAACGCATGCAAATGATGTCAAAATTCGCAGGAATGTCACAGTATGCGAGATGCAGATGCGCGAACGAAATGATCGTCAGCACATATGATTCATATCAACTACGATTGGACGCACGAAATTTCGTTTAACAGCGCGCTCGCATTCGTTCATGCGACGTACATCAGCGATCATCAGTATGCGACGTACATCAGCAATCGATTTTCGCAAATGCTCGTATGATGATTTTAGCTCGTCAGCGCGATGTGCACTGATGTGATGCTCGTGTGCGCGATGTGCACGTCAGCGCGATGTCATGATTCATCTGATGCAATGGACGCACGTTTTTAGGGCGCATGATTCCTAACGCGTCTTTATGCAGCGATACATATAAAATGTGTACGCGCGTCAGTATCCTTTGCAGAATGATTGTATACTTGCAAGGATGCTGTGGACGCATGATCACCATACTGTTGTGGACGCATGATCACTATACTGCTGAGAATGTATGATCACCATACTGCAACAATTCACACTATGTTCTGATGACTGCATCAATATTTCTAATGTTGATGATTAGAGTACAACATTTCATACTTATCTGAAGTATAGTGTGCAAAATGTTTATTTGAGCATATACTAACTTACAACATATATTACTTGCAGCATCTGAGTATATGTATATCTTATACTGAATGACTGCTACACTGTAAGTTGTGCATGGATATTACAGTATTCCTAGACAGTTTATCATGCAGGATGATAATCAGCATACCATGTACTGAATGAATCTAGCATGATATATATTAGGTTAGGGGTTATTGTAATTCCGAGATAATCTCATTCACATAATGAGTTGCTGGTCTATTTCACATATAGTTCCGGTGAGCAATCCTTTCAGTGATCCATGTTGGAAATGACAACCTGACTAGTTCGTACAGTCAGGTTTCATATCCAGTTTGTCATTCTCGGTGTACAGTTAGTGACCTAGACTCAGTATTTATGTCCATCTTCTATACGAGTCTAGTGATCCGTTGTTTCACCGTCGGCAGCGGGTCCCCACTGCCTGTTCAGCTGTTTCCAGCAGGTTATGGTCCTTCTCACGTTTGCGTGAACTGAATTTTAGCGTAGAATTTTATTTTATTTCCGCCCTATCTTTCGGTTGAGCGTCTCCACGCCTTGTGGGACGCTTTAGAGTAGATTCTACGTATTTTCTGGAGGCGGCTGCTTACGGCTTTGGGAAATTACGACGAGGTGGTGCTCTACGATTTTTCTTGAGTGGACTTCTTATTCGTATTCGCTTTCTTATATGGATTTCACTCAGATTTCTTCGAGCGATGAGCTCACAGCTCTTCTGGCTTCCATTGATGGCAAGTTGGCGAACCTGGACTCGCTGAACCGCTCGCGCACTGTATCGCTCGTTTCTTCTATGGCTCGCGCTCTTTCGCACTTTCGGAGCTCAGATCTTTCGGCAGCATCATCGGCGGTTTCATCACCTATTATTTTGCAGGTTGTTGTCTCTGACAGTGGCACACTGACAGGTGGTGCTCAGACCGGCGGGTCTCATGACATGAGTTCCGAGAAATCAGCGGTTTCGTTTTGTGAGATGGGAGTTGGCGATGAGCCCGCGATTTTGGGTGTCCGATCAGTTCATTCCCAGGTTACCACCACTAGACCCTTGCCTAGTGTCACTAGGGCAAGCGAGATGGTGCCACAGGCCCCTCCTGTGGTAACCGAAGTTCACTATGTCCATGCACCTCCCATCGTACCTCCCTATATGGGCTCTGGGGTTGTTCGCAGTTATGAGGAGTATTTGCCTAGTGAGGATGAGGATGAATCGGAGTATCCACTTGGGTATTTCGACGATTCCGATGACAGTTGTGAGGAAGAGGAGGAGCACGATGGCCACTTGGCCGCTCCGCATTTTTCGACCGAACGATTGGAACAGGAACTCGAGCTGGACACAGGTTTTCAGCAGAATTCTTATGGCGGAAGTTTCGAGGCCCCACTTGGGGAAGAGTTTTTACCGCACAACGAGTTTAATGTGGGCACAGCTTCATTTCATGAGCCAGACACAGAAGAATTTGAAAACGATAGCGCAGTGGAAGCGTGGTGGGCCCATAACCTGCTAGAAACAGCTGAACAGGCAGTGGGGACCCGCTGCCGACGGTGAAACAACGGATCACTAGACTCGTATAGATGGACATAAATACTGAGTCTAGGTCACTAACTGTACACCGAGAATGACAAACTGGATATGACACCTGACTGTACGAACTAGTCAGGCTGTCATTTCCAGCAATCCACAATAGAACGATATGTGGTCCGAAGAGTATCTCGACTCCACCGGGACATAACGAGCTAATTATTGTGTTAAGACCACTGAACAGGCACCTTACACTATATGGGTTCGAATATAGTTAGCATGCACAGCAGGTATGCTTTTGTGCATGTCTGATGCATTGTGATATGATGCCATATATTCCAGCTGCTACCGTGATCAAGCTGGTTTATACATAACATCTGCTAACATGATGCATGCACAAATTACAATATGGCAGTCACTCAGTATAGAATGTGCATATACTCAGATGCTGCATGTTAATGTGTGCTGCATGTTAGTGTGTGCTGCATGTTAGTGTGTGCTGCATGTTAGTGTATGCTGCAAGTACTGCGAGTTCAGATAAACATCTCTTGCACACTATATTGCAGATAAGCATGAAATGCTGACAATTTGAATATTTCTGCAGTCATCAATATATGGTGTGAAATGCTGCAGTATAATAATCAGATGTCCATCATGCATCCATCCAAAATATGCCTGCGAGTACAGTTGTTTTGCAGAGTATTTTGATGCGAGTATGTTATATACAGATGATCGTAGCAACATTTTGACATCATCATCGTAAAATTGCAAGATGATCGTAGCACGCTGCAAATGAATTTATGCAATCGGGCGCGCTGCTGATGAAAAGCATATATCGTCACCATCTCTCAGCGCATGATACGAGCGCTGACGTATGCTGACTTATGCGCGGATCATAAATCCGTCGATGATTATTATGCCGTATATCATTCTGAACAATTTTCAAATGCGAATCATCCATGCGCGTGCATGTAATTGACGCGCATGCTTGCGAATCACTTCTGCGAGAACATGTGATTGTCGCACATGCTGTCAACTGCGAATCAGTCTCTCGCGCATCGACATATATGATAGCCGTACAATAAGCGATTTGATGCGATCACGAAAATTGTAATAGTGCGCGTTGATGACTTTCCGCGCGGATAATGATTCCGCTGATGATTTATGCTTCCGCGTCTCATTTGCGAATTTATGTACATCTGCGAATCATATATGCGAGTACATCTCATCGCTGCGCGCATGTATGCCATATGCACACCTTATCGTGCAGTATATGTGCGATCAGCTGTATCCTACGAATGCTATCCTGCGAATGTGACAATTATCTCGCACACTGTCTTCGCTATTGCAGCGGTATATACGATATGTCAAATATTCGTATTATTCGACTGCATCGCCTTATATGCTTAAGCTCCGCAACCTGTCAACACAAAATTATTGATATCTACGCGCTGCACACAATTGAGTTCTCGTGTTCGTGCCTTGACGAGCTAAATTAGAATACCATCTGATACGGGCTGATATGCGAGCCCTTAGTATATGATATAAAATACAAGTAAACGCTGCGTGGTAGAACGGCAACACAAGCGTAAGATAATAGCGGGATGAGTGCAGTGACTTCTGTGAGAAGATTCTGCTGAAGCACAACGCTTCCTCCTCTATACCATACGTCTCCCATCGCATAGATGGTACCGCCATTGGGTTGTGAACCCGAGACGTTGGTTGAACGACCAGTATCGTCAGAACGAATAATTCGTTCGCTCCATAATACTGCGCATGCGTGTTCCGCACATGCTTAAAGCAAAGATGGTTCTTGTTTGTTACTTCAAGATGTATCTTGCTTTGCCATCTTCGAGTTCGACGTACGAACTCTCGATGACAGGTGTCATTCAAGTCTTTCCTTGAATAATGACAGATGACGTGACTTATCATCTGACGACATGTACAGTCATAGTCGACCGTACTGACGACTGTCATTATAATATATGACATGACTCGACATGACATGACATGGTATGACATGTCTGACAGGTATGACACGTATGACATGTATGACACATATGTCATCGGTCATGACCCTGACAAGTGAAATCGGTACAGGCGGGCCTGTACCGAAAAACACGCCCGGTATATACCAGCGGCGGGCTCATACCGCGGGGGGGTCATGCCAATCGGTACAGGCGGGCCTGTACCAGTGGAATCGGTACAGGCGGGCCTGTACCGAAATCGGCTGGTGTATACCAGCGGCGGGCTCATATCGTAACATACATATATATATGATTGCTACAAGTATATTCGAAGCTACCGGAGTGCACGGCACCGTGATGTATCATGGCATTGGATACTTACGGGCTTTGCACGTCACGTGTTCAAATCCTCAAACTCATTAAAAAAAGATAAGCACAAATGTAAGACCACCCTCATCTATGCTGCTGCATATAGATTACCAACTCATAACAAGTCGCGCGTGCGCACACCACCTCAAAAGTCCTCGAGTCTGTCAAGAACTTGAGACTCTTGTGAAACTCTCATGAGGGTGGCAGAATTGAGCTAACACACACCCAAAGCTTTTAAGCAACACGGTGTGGAAATCTCAGAGGGTGTGGAAAAAGTCATGTATGTCATCATCACCTCATAAATATCAAATGAGTATTCACTCAACAGATGATTGTCATCATTTTATGGGACATTTTGATAACAAAGTAATTTGTTGTGCGACAGACAAAGATGAAGAACTGCCAAGTGTTGAAAATAAAGATGAAGTTCCATTTCTCTCCGATTTCTCATAAAATAGCATTCCATCGATGCAGATTGGGGATTTGCTACTCTCCATCATTGCTGCGCATTTTCTCGGGAGAGAAGGTTATTGTAAGCAGACCTATCACTACTTATCCTTCCCCTATTCGGCTAATACGGCCAGGATGGCTAACGAATCGCGAGCTTGAACAATAATAAACCAACGAGTTTCGAGTACGTAAATTGTGTTAGGTCAGAGAGAGCTCGCGATCCAAGACACTCTTTTTGACGAATGTCGGTGTCGCCCAAGTACAGCCGTCTAGACTTCTAGCTTTCCCTAACTCCTATCAAACTATGCTTTCAGCCTCGCTTAGGCTTTCTGCTCCGAATACCTCTGAGTAGACACAAGCCGTATGCCACGATCCCCATTGAGCAGAGAAGCATCACTCCTCCTAGCTCGTGCATTGGCTCTGGGCTCAACACTCCGCAGACGGTATACCATTCTGAGGAGGCGCCCTCCTTTGACGGTGCAATTGAACCATCAAAGTGGCCACATTTTGTGATGGAATAGTCAGGTGCTGAAGCAGCTACAGGCCCAGCAGCGCAAACGTTCTCTTCGCGATTATATCCCATGATATCAACGGATATCACACCGCAGTCTCCGAAGACCTGGTGCACTCCCGTGGATACATGGGCTTGCGGATCACTGAAGGCGATGACGAACATAAGAGCACAGAAATAGCAAAATGCAGATGCATATAGGATCCGGTCGCCGCCTTGAGAAGCTGTGTCAGAAAGCTGCTTTGCCGCAGTTTCCCCCGAGAAGAGGCCATGGAATACGAGGCCGGAATAGACGAAGACGGTGAGGAAAAGCGTCCGTGGGCCTGGGATACCAATGATATCCATCGACAGAAATTGCAAGGCGCTCATGACCACCATGAAAAGAGGGATGGCTGTAATGCCAGCAAGGAGGACTTTCCCAAAGCGGAGGACTGAGTTGCTCGCTCGTTCCTTGCTCAAGATGAATCGTAGTAGAAAGCAGAAGGAGGCAGTGTATGTCAGGATCCAGATAGTGCTACCTGTCATCGTGTGGAAAGTTGTTGCTGTTAAGGTGTGTTTCTTTGAGGGGAGGGAAATGGATTCGGAGCGCCACGCCATAGCAGCTTCAAAGCATCAAGGAACACTGCCCCCTTCTTCTGCGGACGAATCAGCTGGCAAGAGATCTACGCATCCTCTGGCAGAAACTGTGTGGCTGCAACTGAAACGGCAGCACGGCCGCGTTGACAAATTTGGCCTTGTTAAAAGAAAGCTGAAAAAAAACCCTTGCGCTAAGGGAAGAACGTTTTAGACAGTTGGAATCTCTCTAGGAGGGGCGTACCGCAAGGAGCGTTCAGTATTCGCTTCGATATCGCTGGATCGGTATCATGCCTGCGACGGGGTTAAGGGTCCTCAATAGGACCGCGCGAGCTTGATGAAATTACCCTGATACTACAGGGGGTTTCGGGGGTCTCAGCAGAAGTGTGCGAGATCATTGCAGCTACAGCAAGATTGTAAGGCGTTGCCCGCACGTCCTTAAACAGGTAAAGAGCATATCAGGGGGATTGCGCGCGAAATTTCTTTGGCAATTAACGTGCATTTTTACGTACTATAACTGCATGGTTTCAAACTTACCAGGTCCACCATAGAAATCGTGGTCCACATATATCATAAGGGCCATAAAATATCGCGGCCAGCAGTCCTGCAGCGGCTGCCTCTGAGAACGGGCTCAAGCACAGCCTTGAAGCCGCGATGATACTGTAATACATGAAGCAGCTGTACATAGCGGGAATATAGAGCGGCATGCGAGGCGTCAGCATGATAGTTCCTTGGCCTTGCCAGAAGTTGTCACAGAAAGGTAGCAGCATAAAAAACGTGTCGTTACAGGTCCCTGTCAGTATTTACACGCCGCTTGAGAAAATTGTAAGATTTCAAGCAAAAAGGTGACACAGACAAAAGGTTTCTTTTGTAAGATACCACCAATTATGCTCCCGATCCAGTGCATGAGCTTGTCTGTCCGTGTAGCATGCCAAAGAGCCACAAGCGAGGCTATCATCACTGTGTATTCAATCGCGAGAAAAGACGGAAGCGTTTCCCATTGCTGAATAGGGTCGCCAAACTGACGCCACGGTAACTTATACCAGTTGGCGCCAACTTGCAAGGTTTCAAAATCCATTGGAGAATACACCAAACGTTTGGTCAATGCAATCGACCAAATCAAACTGTCGCGTGATGGAATTAGACGCGCAGGTCACTGGAAATACCAACAATTTCTGGCTAGCGAAGATCTTAAGAACTTGTTCGTTCGGTTGACGTTTTGGTTCAGATCAGTCGAGTGTTTATAACATACTAGGCCAGTCGATCTAAAGATCTCCACTAGGCCTGCGACGGAATATTTGACGTCATTTTGCGATCGGACGGCACTGGCACGATACGATTAGTAACCGGGCTATATTTATGACACATCGGGTTTGGACCAATGAAAACGTGCCACGCAGGCAGCAATTCTCAGCTATATTAATGATGAAATGCTGATGTGGAAGTAAGGCGGCCACGTGTTCAGAACTGGATTGGTCAAGTGCATTGACGTGTTCCCAATGTTCGGAAGATTCCATTGAATATTGGTGCTGATCAGCACCAATATTCAGAATATTGGGGCCAAACAGCCCCAATATTCAAATGAAATATTACGAATTTGGGAAAATGCCAATGACCCAGCCCTGAACACGTGGCATTGACGACTTTGACCCGAAATTAGGTCAAAGCCGACAACGCCTGCGAAATGTTGTGCTGTGCTCTGCCTAAAAATGTTCTAATGCGTGTCAGACAAATACATTATGCAAACAGAACATACACGGCAAAAGCATGGCCGGGATTTCGGCAAGGAGTGGTATCGAAAGTTTTAGGGCCAGATTGGAGTGCCAGATTGGAGCAAGAGGTATCACACCGAACGAAAATGAGACAAGGAAAGCAAGTCAATAACTAGAATACCTTCTTCATTTTCACTCCGCTCCTTTCGTAATAATAAAACATTTACGCTAGCAGAAGGGACAAAGTCCTGAGAGTGCGGTAACCCTGCAAAGCAGGCTAGTGAAAACACTAGGGGCTACTCCCTCTACTATAGCGCGCCCACAAAGGGGCTCAACCCACTTTTCAGCAGGGTGACATCTAGAGAAAAAGCTAGGTGCTAAGCAAAAAACTCTAGAAGATGGAGAAGCAGCCATGGCCGGGTGAGTGGAGGGGTGGCTGAAACTAGGCGGTGGGGAGGGAAGTCGAAGAATTAAGGGGGTATTTGGAGACGATGAGGAAGGAGGTCAGGGTGGGCGGAGAGAGGGGGGGGTGGTGGGGGAGGGGAGAGGGGGGGAGGGCCCCTCCCCTATAGGACAGAGAGCCATCTTTTATGCAAGACTTTTGAAAATTATTGCAGGAGGGTTTGAAGAAAGTCATTTGTTTTTTGCACAGCTTCTGTTTCAGTCATGGTCTCATTGCCCAGGATGTCAACTGTATGCGGGTCAGTGTTCAAGGTGGTGGGGGTGTTTAATAGAAACAAGTCTCGCCTATTTCTGGTGTGTTGCCTACAGATTCTTGAAAGTTTTTTAAGGAGAGTTTTAATCTTGCCACGGGAAACACCTATCGTGTTGAGGACAGTACCGAAAAGAGGAGGGAGGTACCCCATGAGTGTAAGTGCTTTGGGCCATTTCACGGTGCTAATGAAGGGCTTAGAAGCTGCATTGGTGATTGTCGTATCATGGTGACCGCCATAATAATGCTCAGCACCATTCTGATGATAGGGGGGGTCTTGAGTGGGCCATGGGCACAACGAAGAAGGGAGTACGTTGTCCCTTTCGTTCAGAACTTCATTCCAAATATCAGGGCTAACTCCGGTGTATTCTAGTCTCCTCTCCGTGACTTTGGACTTAGGAAGGACATTTAGGAACCATCTAGCAATCTTTTTCTGTGTAGGCCTCCAGTCAAAGGCTGGTTGAGTATCGCTGGGTGCACTGTCTATAGCTATGATAACGACATCCGAAAAATCATCCTTATAGCATCCGCCACCTGGGAGAACGTAGGGGGGTCATCACCCGTCCAATAACCATGT
>LGRX02009826.1:0-14666 GCA_001247695.2 Cymbomonas tetramitiformis | reverse complement strand
TACGGACGTTGTCGTAGTGTTCTTGGACTCCACCCTTCGAGAACACCACCACATCGTCGATGAAGATTCGGACGAAAGGTAAGTGTCCTAAGGCTCGCTGCATCCTCCGCTGGTACTGTGACGGGGAATTCTGCAATCCCTGTGGCATCACCAGGCACTCGTAGGAGCCCATCTGGGTGGTGAATGCTGTCTTCTCCACGTCTTCCTCAGCCATGGGGACTCGCCAGAATCCATCCACGGCGTCGAAGGAGGAGAAGTGGGTGGCACCCTGCATCTCGTCGAACATCAACTGAATGTCCGGCAGCGGGTACCGATCTCTCACTGTTTGAGAGTTCAGCTGGCGGTAGTCCACCACCAGGCGCAGCGTGTTAGGCGGGCCCGGTTTGGGTACCATGAGACATGGTGCCGCGTAAGGACTGGATGAGGGTCTGATGTAGCCCTTTTCCACCAGCTGCTCGATGCGTTCCCGCAGTTGCCGAAGCTCTTCCACAGACATGCGGTAGGGACGGTGAAATGGAGGTCCTCCCTCCTTGTCTGGCTTAAGGGTGACTCTGGCCTCATCCTCCATCGACCGCCGCAGTTTGGACATCATGGGGAGGGCGTCACGCAGCTCCTCGGAGAACTCCTCGAAGAGTGCCCGGAACTTCTCCTTCCAGCGGCGTGCCACCTTGGCGTCCCTCGTGTCCTGTGGGATGTCTTTGGCGGTGCCCCCAGTATCCGGGGGTTCCAGCTTCACCTGGGTGCTGGCCACAGGCTTCGCATCAGCTGCAGTGTCCACCGAGAGGCATACTGCTTCGGCCTAGGCCAAAAACGAGTGAAACCGGTATAACCAACGACAAAAACGGTCCCGCCTCTAGGACGCTAACCCGTCAAGCCGCCAGAACAACCGGAATGCACATCAAAAACATATCAGAACGTCGCAACGGAAGCTGAAAGCAGTTCGCCACAGGTCCAAAGTGCGCATGCAAGCACGCAAAGCGAGCGAGAGCGAGCTAAAAAGACGCTCACACGCCTAAGATACCAAATTGTCCCAGGGGTATTCCCAGGAGTTATCTATTATCCTCTATTATCTTGAGGAATCATATCATATATTCAGATATACTATTTAACATGAACCCAGACAGCAAGAGTTATATCATTTGCTGTCCAAGTCTGAGAGACCAACTCTGTTACCTCTCTTTATTCTCTCCTCTGAGCTCACATATTAGTTTCCCCAACTGTTCGCTCAGGCAATGTCACATCCACTCACTAATTTCCCTAATAGTTCGCTACTCTTATTCTCATCGAAATCAGACCTCCCTACTATGGGTGTCTCAGCAGGTACGTCGTGCCTCCTGGCACAAATTATCTGCAACAGTGCGACATAGGGATGTCCGATGACCATTGCTTCATTGGATGCAGCAAAACACCCGCCATTACATCCTCATGAACTTTCTTGCTCGCATGCGTGTGATGCATGCGGCGGGATTGAATAGCTGGTGTTGCATTACGCGTTCGATGTCGGCATGGTCGAGCCTCATTTGCCACTCCATGTTTGTGTGTGAGCGTATTCGTGAGTGGTGCATATCAATTGTACATAATTCATAGAAACACATCATTTTCGATGTTATATGTCCATGATATTCTCTCCAGTAAAGCATTGCATTTACATCCTAGCTCAATGGTCCAGTCGAGATCGTAGTTGCGCAGGGAAGAGTTGAGTTCATACATCCTTTAATGGCTACTGTCATCTTGAATGTCCCAGCATTGCGTGGCTCTTCAGCCTTTCGTGTTCAGCCGATCTAGCTCTGATGACATCATATGCAATCGAAGTCATCGTTTATATGAATGGTGCCGTTCATTGAAATTCTAACTTTGTGCATGCTCGAAATACATGCCATCCAATATGCAATGCCGCAGGAACGTCAACAAGCCCCCCTTGTCGAAATAGTCAAAGCTAACGGATTCCTCTATTTCGAAGCCATCGTAGGTTCATCTGTTGATCGATTGACATTCCTGGCATACCTTTATTATACTCTCGATCGAAACGAATCTAACGAGAAAGCTACCTCTAATTATCATCCGAGAAGCCCGAGAGGCCCGAGGGGATGATGCAAAGCACTCACGTCCACACCAAGGCCAACCAAGTCCTCTTCTGCCGCACTAAGCACGCGTGTGCGCATCCCCTGCCACAGTGTGCCCACCAGAGCGGCTCGCCTCATCTCTTCATGAACACAGCTATGCTTGCGAGCTAGTGAGCCATCCATACTTTTGCCATTTAAACATAGACCGGCCACTGCTCTATTTCCTGATTTTCTGAGATCAGCTTGCTTAGTTTCTTGTTTCACTGGAAGTCACACAGCGGCACAAATGGCTGCATGATTTGCCATTAGGCACTATCCACTTTTTGCCAATGCAAGCTTTCGCCCCTTTACCTATTTAGCAGAGGACGCTCTTCTGCGCATTAACATTCCACGCGAAACAGCGGACACCGCAAGCGCTTGGTCGGACAAGGTCGGCATCGTCGCCTGAGACGCGCTCTTCGCAACGTGCCTCTCGAAGGCATTCTCTCACTTTGACACACAAAAGCCAATCCCGGGGCGCACCTCGGTCAGCTGCAGAGCGTCCATGAATGTGGTCACCTCCCGCTGCCTGCGTTCCCTGCATCCTCATGTCCGCCAAACCGCAACATTGTCAAGCGCCAGTCCCTCTGACAGCGTCGACGCCTCACGCAAGTAAAAGCCTGAGCATCCCCCAAAGGACGAATCGGCATCTTGGAGCAGGGCGCCACACATCGAGTGGCATGAGGCATATCAGCCAGAATTAGCCCGCCGGCGTCCCAGGGAATGGGAGAGCGTGCAAGCGCCAGGTGTGTGCGTCCCATTGGACCCCACACTGAGACACGCGACAAGCCCGCGAAGGCCCAGACGCCGCATCATGCACACCCAAACAAAACCTCGCTTTCCAATCACTCACTCGTGAGTACAAGTTCAAATATGCAGGCAGATGCGGAAACTCTTCGCGCCCGTCACCCTTGCCTTCTGCAATGTCCGCATATCAACAGTCCCCAGGCGCCCCCCTCACATTCGACCATCAGAACTTGCTGGTCGATGAGTGCAAACTAATGGCTGGACAATGGAGGATGTTCGGATGAGGGATGATGTATGAGGGATGAGGAAGGATGCGTGCAATCACAAACCAGACGTGGGCACACTTGTACCTGACACCTTGAGCGCGGACTTGCTCACCGTTGCTTGCCGGGGAAGGCTTGGGGGCAGCAGTTGCTTGGGTTACGGGTGAGAGGAGGCAAGATTGGGAGAGAGGAGTTGGGGCACTCAGGAGCAGGGCTGGCCGTGAGTCATCTCGCCATCATCCCAGTGCATGTGCAAAGCATTCAGGAACAGAGCACGGCCGTGACGAGATACCACCGACGCATAGTAAGCCACGCGCCACACGCGTTGCATACCCCAAGCAAGACTGGGTGAGCAAGGCAGCGGCAGAGGCATGCCAACACAAGCCTACCCGCACCCCAGTGGGTGAAGAACGCATGCCAGAGCACTTAACCCGTCCTTGCCCTACACTTGGTCGGTGCCCCTTGCCAGCAAGGGCGGAACTCCGCGGAGGATGGGTGGGGGCAGCGGGGGCAGCGGGGCCCCCGCACCGGTGGATGTGGTTGAAGTGTGTCCAGGCGCGCGACTGCAGGGCCGGGCCGCCTCCGTCCTCGAGCGGAGCGTGCAGCTCGCACTCGTACTCCGCGTGGTGGCGCGCGTCCGAGTTGCAATCGGTGAGGCACAGAGGGCAGAAGCCAGCCCCGCATGTGGTGCATTGCACTGCATCCTCTCCAGCGTAGCCCGCAAATTCCGCTGCGCAGCGAGGGCATTTCAGGCCGATGATCTGCGCCACAATCTGCTTTTGTAGCCGCTCGATCTCCTCCTGTGGACGGCAAAGAGATACCATGTATCGAGACCATTTGGGGGCAAGGGGAGGGGAGGAAATCTGTGAGAAACATTCTCAGCAGTACCTCCGCATACACTTCACTGACCTTCAGCTTCCACGCTTAAGCCGTGGTGGCTACACCGAAGCTTGCCTACTTTCAAGGGCTACCGGGCTGGCGGTGCAGGGATGCAGCGTGCCGCATGGGGTAGAGCGTGCCGTATGGGGTGGAGCGTACCTTATGGGGGTGGAGCGTGCCGTATGGGATGCAGCGTGCCGCATGGGGTGGAGCGTGCCGTATGGGGTGGAGCGTGCCGTATGGGGTGGAGCGTGCCGTATGGGGTGCGGCGTGCCGTATGGGGTGCGGCGTGCCGCATGGGGTGGAGCGTGCCGCATGGGGTGGAGCGTGCCGCATGGGGTGCGGCGTGCCGTATGGGGTGCGGTGCGGCACGATGCGTGATGGGGTGCGGCACGATGCGTGATGGGGGCAGTTTACTCAGCAAAGCTCCGGCGAGCATTTCGATGGTCAAAAGAAATCTGGTGTCCGCTCGAGAGCTGCGGCGCTAGCGCGACGGCCCCCGGACTGCTGGCGCGACCAGCCCGAGGGGGCTAGACAGCCCGCAGAACAGGGGGGCAGGAAGGTGGGTGAGAAGGGCCATGGAAAGAGCCGTGGGAAGGGGGGCTGTGAAGGGGGTGGCACCTGCTCCGCAGCATGTTGGCGGCGATGCGGATCGATGTGGTCGTCGTTCAGCTGGGGCTGGCTGGCTTCCACCAGCTCTGCCTCAATCAGCTTACGCAGGGCCCGCATGTATGCCATATACGCCCCTTCTTCAACATGCTGCGCTATGAGGCTGCCACCGTAACCCAAACTCCAAAACCCTAAATGCTACACTAGGAGGCTGCCAGCGCCACCTAAACCCGCTGCCTTGATGGTGTCCATGCATTTCTTCGTGTCAAAGGAGAGGGGAGACTTCAATAGCAAGGTGGGGCCTTTGGTCACATACTTCGAAATATCACTGGACCGCCGATAAAAGCCAGCCCACCGTCATCCCGGGGGATGTGAGAAGCGCTTTTCAGCTGACTCAAGACAGACGGAATCTACGCGACCCGCTTTGACTTTTTGTGCCTCTCTCTCGCAGGGGCGCACGGGGAATTTAAAATCGGAAGCAACATTCAGGTAGGGGGAAGAGGGCCACGGGAGAGAATGGTAGGAGGGGAAGGGGTGATTGAGGGGAGAGCGGAGGCCTGGTACCAGAAAATGATGAAAAAACAACAGCACTGCTGGAGGAGAAAAAAATGGGTCGTGGCGAGTAATTTTGGCTAGAGCCCCCGGAATCCTCTAAAAACCCTAAAACACCTCCCTTTTTTCAAAAAAGCCGCCTGCGGGAAGCAAATTTAGGAGAAATTTATTCTTGGACCGACTCCTTTGGCACACCGTAGCCGCAGAGGACCGGCTCACTATGTACCCATGCCGGGGATCAAAGGATTCAGCACACACTTCCGGACACTTATCCGGATTCTCCGGAGCTTACTAGTGAAGAATGGGACCCCGTAAGCCTTACTGAGCCACCTGAGCCCTTCTGCATCCGCACCCCCGGCGCATTGCTGCCTTGTGCCTGAAGCCGGTTCATCCCTGCCCCCCGAGCTGCGCGAGCCATATCTCCACCACCAAGCCCACGCGCAAGACCACCCCTCTGCTCCGTGAGCCTCACTGGGCCACCTGAGCCCCTCTGCGGCTGTCCTGCCGGCGCACTGCTGCTGTGTCTCTAGAGCCGGCTCACCTCCGCCAATCGAGCCACCCCTCCACCACCAAGCCCACATCCCACATCACCCCGCTGCCCCCTACAGCCTGGTCTCAAGAGAGCTTGCCCACCCACGCCACGGCCAGAATGCCCAAGCGTTGTCCCAAGGGGCTGGTGTGTGTTTGTATGCTTATCCTTGCGACTCCTTTGGCACCCCGTAGCCACAGGAGACTGCACTATGTACCCACGCCGGGGATCAAAGGATTCAGCACACACTTCGGGACACTTATCCGGATTCTCCGGAGCTCACTAGTGAAGAATGGGACCCCTTAAGCCTCGCTAAGCCACCCGAGCCCCTCTGCATGTGTGCGTATGCTTATCCTTGCGACTCCTTTGGCACCCCGAAGCCACAGGAGACTGCACTATGTACCCACGCCGGGGATCAAAGGATTCAGCACACACTTCGGGACACTCATCCGGATTCTCCGGAGCTTACTAGTGAAGAATGGGACCCCCTAAGCCTCGCTGAGCCACTGTGTTTGTGTGTGTTTGTGTGAAGCATGCCAAGTGCTGGGTTTGTGGATGAAGATGTATCATTTCACCCCAACGTCTCTCTACCACCATCTGCCTGCTTTGGAGCTCTGGCTCCGGTGATCCACTGTTTCATAGGCAAAGCTCGCACCTGTCCGAGAACGGCTCCGAGTCGTAACAACCTTCGGTATGCAAAGGACAATGGACCCGGCTACCCCGAGCTCGCAAGACGTCCACGTCGGCCTGAGCTCAACAACCCACAGAGCCGTATGCCTCAACATCTGGCGGCGATCAGAGCAGCCGTCCATCATTGGGACAACCAGTCACCCTTTGGCCCCCTCGGCTGACGGCGCTGTGCCTCACAGTCTGTCTGATGGCGCTGCAGGCGTGTGGGTAGAGATTGAGGCACGGGTGTGTGGGTGGAGTTTGAGGCGCAGGCGCATGGGTGGAGAATGAAGCGGCAGGGGATGGAGATTAAGATCTAGGAGAAGGCTTGTGGGGGGAGGCTGAGGCGCAGGCGCGCGGGTGGATTTCCCAATGAAGTCGTAGCAGCTTTGAGAGCGTTTGGGTGATACGCGCAGCGGGACAGCGACGGGGTACTTGCGCACAGCGATGGCGGCGCAGCGGGGCAGCGGGCGCACCTGCGACTCGATGCGCACGTGGCGCGTGAAGCACTCGTCGCACACGAAGTGCTTTGCGGCACCGCTGCAGAGGACGCCGGCGTTGCCTGGGGCGGGGGCCCAGCATACGCAGCAGAAGTGCATGCACGGCTGCCCCCCAGAGCGCAGCGCCTGCGTCAGCCGGCCCGCCAGCTCCTCCTGGCCGCTGCACCACGGCACCTGTGACATCACCCGCCGCCCCTCCTCCGCCTCTGGAGCCTATAAGAAGCCTGTGGCATACATTGCAGACGGACTGGGCACCGCCGTGTCGCCGGGGATAATGAAAACGCCACAGAATGTGCGGCGCGGCATGGAAGGGGGGCCTCTGAAGGAGAGGAAGGGGGCAAAAAATGGGCAGGGTGTGGCAGCGGGGTTTACGTGCAAAAGAGGGGTGATGGTCGGGAGAGGGGCAGGAAGCAAGCGAGTGGCGAGGGGCGGCAGAGGATGCAGTAAGCAAAGTAAGGGGTGGAGGAGTGGGAGAGGGGGTACGGAAGAACAAGAGGGGCAATGGGAGGACGAGGGGGAAGTGAGGAGAAGGGGGTAGCATGGGCAGAGAGGGGGAAGAACATGGCAACGAAGAGCGGCGGGAAGGCGGGGGAGGGTGTGGGAAGCGGGCGTGGGCGGGCCTTCATGTGCAGCGTGCGGGGCTGGAAGATGACGGCTCTGCGAGAATGCCGCTGCACAATCACCCGTCTGTCGCGCGAGAAAGGACCGATATCCGTCGAGCCTGCGGTTGCGCCGCCCCACAGTTCACGGCCTCCATCTTTTCTACGCTGCCTGCCTTTAATCCTCCGTGACGCCACCGCCGGAGGCATCGCGCTGGGGGCGTGATGACTGCGGGCGTCCCGCAGGTGCCAGGGTTCTGAGCTTGTTTCACTGCAAAATGCGGCAGGTGACAACAGCGCGCCGGCTGCCGTCCGATCCCGATTGAGCAACCATAAACGTGCGGCTGAGAAATGCCCATCTCTCAGTTCCGTGGACAATGCGCGGACATTGGTCGCACCGGTGGCTCGCAGCAGCAGGATCCATGCCAGGGGCTCTGAGAGCTCTGCCACCACGTCGCGGAACCACTCGTCCATCACAGCGACCTCCGCTCCCCACTCCTGCCCATCCCTCGCCCATCCGATAGGCCGCCCCCGTGCGCCCGACCAATGTCCTTTCTCCGAGAGGCATCACAGCATAGCGGTGTACATATCAGTGCCTCCCTAGCAGTGCTGCTGACGCCTGGGTAATACACATGGACGTGGTCACCTCCACTGTCCTGGCAGTGCCTCCCTCATTGGTGGATGCAACGAGAGACGTCGGCAGGGACCGTGTGTACGCCCGCGCCTGGATGTGATTTGATGACATTTCACACAATGACGCGGCGTTGTAAATGTGTATACATGTACACCAAAAATAAATGTATGTACGACTTTGTTGTTGTGCTTTCTCGAAAGTGTATGTCGACCGGAAACGGCCGTAAAGCCTTGCCCATGTCCCCCTGTTCGCCAGGACCTTGTGTGCGCTTCCCGGTGGCATATCGTTGGCCGGGAGTGACAGCGTTGGTGTGTGGCGGTTTGTGTCTCAGTTGTGAGCCCGACTCTCAAGTTGGTTCTCAAGTTGATTCTCAAGTTGGAGCGAGCCTGATTCATGCCTCGACCACATGTGTGGCTACGGGTGTTGAACACACTGAACGGCATGAGGTCCGCTGACAAAAAGCCAGCCCACCATTATCCTAGTGGATGCGAGAAGCATTCAGAAAGAGGGCGGGGTCGTGACAAGATACCACCTACGTCGACACATCCCAAACCGAATACAAAGCAGCATGGATGGATGCATGGATAGAGTTGGTGTTAGGGCTAGGGAGTTGCAAGCGCAGATCAGTGGCGAGCATGCAAGGTCAGAAGGAAGCAATTCAGTTGAGCATTCTCAGCCCCTTAGGACAGCCCTTTGGAATACCGGTCGTGTCATGGGTGGGCAAGCTCTCTTGAGACCAGGCTTTGGGGCAGGCAGGGAGCAGAGGGGTGGTCTTGCGCGTGGGCTTGGTGGTGGAGATATGGCTTGCGCAGCTCGGGGGGCAGGGATGAACCGGCTTCAGGCACAAGGCGGCAGTGCGCTGTTGGTGCAGATGCAGAGGGGCTCGGGTGGCTCAGCGAGGCTTAGGGGGTCCCATTCTTCACTAGTGAGCTCCGGAGAATCCGGATGAGTGTCCCGAAGTGTGTGCTGAATCCTTTGATCCCCGGCGTGGGTACATAGTGCAGTCTTCTGTGGCTACGGGGTGCCAAGGGTCGGTCCAAGGATAAGCCACACAAAAGCGGAAAAATCTGGGGAAGAGTCCCGAGGTGTGTGCTGAATCCTTTGATCCCTGGTGAGGGTACATAGTACAACCGATCTTCTGCGGCTACATGGTGCCAAAGGAATCGGTCCAAGGATAAGCCACAGGCATCTGAGCGCAGGCGTGGTGGTGGGGAGGTGGCTCGAGCAGCTAGGGGGGCCGAGGAGAACTGGTTTCAGAGACACAGCAGCAGCGCGCCGGCAGTGTCCGTGCTCAGGTGGCCCAGTGAGGCTCAAGGGGTCCCATTCTGCACTAGTGAGCAGCAGAGAATTGGGAAAAGTGTCCCTGAGTGTGTGCTGAATCCTTTGATCCCTGGTGTGGGGACATAGTGCAGCTGATCTTCTGTGGCCACACGGTGCCAAAAGAATTGTTCCAAGGATAAGCCACAGAGAGAGAGAGCGCAGCAGAAGGCTCTGTCCTCGGTGGAGGCTCGCGGCGTTGCGCGGAGCCCTGGTGTGGAAGGCAGCCGGGCCGCGGTGTTACAAAATGGACGGCTGGATCTCCATCATGCGTGCGGTGTCACAAAATGGACGGCTGGATCTCCATCATGCGTGCTGTGAGCATCGGCAACAACAGATTGTGCCATCAGAGTTGCGGCCTCGGCGCGGCATGGGCACGGGGTACCATGGGCTCGAGCACGAAGAGGTCGGAGATACGCCCACGTGGCGCATAGGCGTGGCCGCAGAGCAGCGCTGCCAGCTCGTCGGCGTTCAGGAAGGGGAGGTGCTGCCTCAGCGGCAGCTCCCAGAAGCCGTCGCGGATCATCTCCAAGGCTCTTCGCTGCGCCTGCACGAGCTCGTGGCGGAGCGAGCGGGTCACGAGGTCGGCCTTGTTGCGATCCGTCACCACCGCCGATCCAGGAGTGACCCGCTCGCCGTCCCCTGCGAGCCCAGTCGTCAGGATGCTCGCGGCGGGGACGTGGTGCTGCCTGCCATCCATGTGCGTCACTGCAAACACCGCCTGCGTCCGCATCCCCATTGCGCCCGCCCCCCGACGCCCCCCATGTCAGCGCACCCGCATTGTCGCATCTAGTCGAGCCGGGCCGGGCCGGCGGAATCTCCTCCTGAGGAGACGGGGGCAAAATGGGGCCGAGCACAGCGCAAGATGTATCAGCCGGCAGCTGGGCGCATCCAAAGCTGGGCGCCGGTAGGTGCTGCCTCGGCATGGCAAGTAAGGGGCCCCAGAGGCAATCGGGCGGCAGGCGCAGCACAGACCATACTCATGGAGGCAAGGATTGCGATCCGAGGTAGTCGAGAGCGTGTGGTCTGCGATCCGAGGGACCCAAGTAACCAAGAGCGTGTAGTTTGCGATCCAAGGGACCGAAGCAGTCAAGGGCGTGTGGTTTGCGATCCGAGGGTTGAAGCAGTCAAAGCGTGTGGTTTGCGATCAAAAGGGACCGAGAAAGCAGTCAAGAGGCGTGTGGTTTGCGATCCGGGGACGGCAGTCCAACGGCGTGTGTTGCGTCAAGGAACAGCAGTCAGGGCGTGTGGTTTGCGTCCGAAAGGGACGAGAAAGCAGTCAAGAGGCGGTGGTTTGCGATCCGAGGGGACCGGGCAGTCAGGCGTGTGGTCTGCGATCGAGGGCCTTGGCTTCCAGTCAAAGCGTGTGGTTTGCGATCCGAGGACCCAGCAGTCGAAGCGTATGGTTTCGAATCCGAGGACGAAGCAGTCAGAAGCGTGTGGTTTGCGATCGAGGACTTGAAGCAGTCAGCGGCGTGTGGTTTTGCGATCCGGAGCAAAGCAGTCAAGGGCGTATGGTTTTTGCGATCGAGGATTGGCACAGTCAAGAAGTGGTTTGCGATCCGGGGACAGCAGTCAGAGCGTGTGGTCTGCGATCCGAGGGACCAAAGCAGTCAGAGCGTATGGTTTTGCGTCCGAGGACAGCAGTCAAAGAGCGTGTGGTTTGCGTCGAGGACAGCAGTCAAGGCGCGTGGTTTGTGATCCGAGGAACAGCGCAGTCAGGGCGTATGGTTTGCGTCCGAGGGCAGAAAGTCAGGGCGTATGGTTTGCGATCAAGGGGACGGCACAGTCCAGAGCGTATGGTTTGCGATCCGGGGACCCAGCGATCAGGGCGTGTGATTTGCGATCCGAGGGACGAGCAGTCCAGAGCGTATGTTTGCGATCCGAGGGACCGAAGCAGTCAGGCGTGTGGTTTGCGATCAAGGGACTTAAGTAATCAGAGCGTGTGGTTTGCGTCCGAGGATCGAAGCAGTCAAGCGTGTGGTTTGCGTCCGAGGACCCAAGTAATCAAGCGTGTGGTTTGCGTCCGAGGACGAAGCAGTCAAGCGTGTGGTTTGCGATCCGAGGGACCCAAGTAATCAAGAGCGTGTGGTTTGCGATCCGAGGGACCCAGAAGAGGGGCCGGAGAGTGTACAATGCATTTGGAGGGAGAAGGAGAATGTGAACGGCCTACGTTGGGGAATGGGAGCAGAGAGGGCTGTGATGCACACCTGGACGGCGGATGCACGGAGTGGATTGTACAGGGCGGTGATGCGGATGAGCTCGTTCACATCCTCGGAGAGCTCCTCGCGATCCAGCAGGAAGAGATGCGCCGAGGGGCACAGCGGCATTGCCACGTGGATGCCCTCGAGAACGCACTTTGCCAGCACGCGGCCCACCGCCTTATACTGGCCAAGCTTCTCGAGGGTGCAGGCCGAGTCTTCCAGAGGCAGCACCGGCATGACGTCCTCGGCATGCACGGGCGGGCTGCCGCCACCGCACCCTCCCCTATCCATTCTATCAGTAGGCGGGCCGGGCCAACCCAACCCAGCGGAGTGCACCACCCACATCTCTGGTGCGTCACACGAATGCGCCAGACGTGGACGTCCACGATGCGTCACATCTGGTTCGCCACGCGCCAAAGGGTTCATTCCTACTGGTGCTGAATGGCGCTTTTCGCCCTGCTGGCGCTGGGCTGAGGACGAAGCGCTGGTGATGTCCAGCGGAGGGCTCAGCCTTGCCAGCAGAAGGGTCGGGGGGAAGAACCGCGAATAAAGAGGTTGAGATTGAGGTGCAGGAGCGCACGTGTGACACTGGAAGAGACCGGCGGCTGGCTCCCTCACACGCTGGAAGAACGTTTCGAGGACTGCAGCGAGCGGCACGAGGTTGCGCTGCCCTTGCGGTCCGGGCTCGCCCATGGCCACCTGCGCGGCCGCAGAATGCAGGGGCTCAGGGCGCACCGCGAGACGCTCTGAGTGCGCCCAGGGCTTCACGGCCGACGCGCGCCAAAGCAGATCATGCCCGCGCCCGGGTCGCCGTCACACCACCGACTCAGCTGCGTTGCGCACCCCCAGATGCCCTCCGCTGAGGCGGCAATGGCGCAGAGCAGACGCGAGGATGTGGCAGCCGTCTTGCTGGGGCTGCAGAGCATCCCCGGGTGGACAGAGCTCTCCTCACAAGAACTAGAGGTGGTTTATCACTGAAAGTGCAGTCATCGGTGCGGTTCCCACGGGTTGGAGCAGGCGTGTGACTGTTTTGGCATCCAGGAGGTTTTCCCGCAGCGCGGCCGCCCAGCGGCGGCAGAGGAGTCTGCGCTTGGGGCTGGCGCGCGCGGTGTGTGGCATCTGAGAGCCGGGCGCCTTCTCACGGTTGCAATCTACACCCAGTGATAGTTCGGGAAATGGCGATGTTCCGTCCTTTCTGCTCGGGATGCACATTACCTCCCAGTAGTCAACAAAGATATGCGTACCCCCTTCCCGCCCCCCTCCGCCAAGACAGCATATCTTCTTCCTCAGCAGATCGGCGGACATGACAAGTCTTCCGGGATAATCTTAGAACAATCGCAGAGTGATGGTGGAATCCGACGGCCGCTCTCTGCCCTCTGTGCAAGCGGCCGCGCAGCGGAAGCCCGGGAATGACCTTCCGGGGCATGACGTCGCCAGTCATCAAACAACCCATGCTCAACTTCGCATTTACCCAAGCATTGAGCTTAGGTATCACATGCCGTGCGGCACCTTAGGTTAGGGTGGGTCTCGGGGCATGCTACGGTACAAGGAATCGTGCCTGCGCCTGAGGGAGGATAGGTGGGGGCTCCGGGGCTCGCCTGGAAAACGCGTGCGATGGGCAGCTCCATGTCCCCAAAGACCTGGAGCACGTCTTCCAGCACTGTAGATCCAGAGCGCACCGCCAGCACCTGTGCAGGCAGGCGGGGGTGGCCTTCCTCCAGCCCCCCTCGCAGACGAGCCAGGTGCGCCTGCACCGCCTGCAGCTTGCGCTCGGAAGGGCAGCACGACTGCGGGAGCTGAAGGGGCAGATGCTCCCCGAAGGAGAAGAAGGGGTGCAGCAGAGCCTCGTCCACACTCGGCCGCCTCGCTGCCTCCACGTCCGTGCACTGCTTGCCTGCGCCGCCGCCATGGAACTGCCTCTAATTAATGGCCGCTGGATCAATCTGGCACAAGGTGCCGGCCTTACATCAGTGATGCCCCGTCGCCATCGTGTGGCCACTCAAATTCTACACCGCTGATGCACACACAGACATGACGGACCGGTGCATTCTACACCGCTGATGCACACACAGACATGACGGACCGGTGCATTCTACACCGCTGATGCACACACAGACATGACGGACCGGTGCATTCTACACCGCTGATGCACACACAGACATGACGGACCGGGTGCATTTTACACCGCTGATGCACACACGGACATGACGGACAGTGCATTCTACACACCGCTGATGCACACACAGACATGACGGACCGGTGCATTCACAGCTGATGCACACACAGACATGACGGACCGGTGCATTCTACACCGCTGATGCACACACAGACATGACGGACCGGTGCATTCTACACCGCTGATGCACACACAGACATGACGGACCGGTGCATTCTCAAAGCTGGCAGGTCCACTCCTATCATCTGCGAGCCCTTGGCTGCAATCGGCCTCAGGAGACGGCGAGGTGGCCGGACCATGGACATCAGATCCTTTCGCATCCCACGCTAGCCCTCACCACCGCACGAAGTGCAGCAGAGAGCCGCGCGGAGAGTCAGAAGCCCACCGCCCTTCGCACCGCTCCGCCGAAGCATCGCGTGCCCGGCCATTCGCCGGCCCTGTCAAACGTCCGGCCACCGCTGTCTTTCTCGTCGGAGGCACAGGGACATTGCCAGGAGGCGAAACGCACCAAGGAGGAGGAGGCTAATGACAAAGGGGTCGGTGGGCGGCGTGGCGGCGAGGGTGTCGTCGAGGCCCTCCCCATCGCACTCGAAACGCGGCAAAGGGTCCGTGGAGGGGTTCCAGTGAAACAGGCGCCCTGTGGCGAGCTCTATCAGCATCACCCCGAGGGACCACACGTCCAGCGCTGCGCGGCACCACCTCCAGTCCTCGGGGGACAGTGTCTCCGGCGAGGCGTACGGCACCGCGACCCCGACCGAGAGGCTGGTGAGCGCCGCCTGGAGCCCCCTCCAACCGCGCGTCCCTAAAGATCCAGCCTGGCTCCCTGCACAGCATGCTCGCCATACCGCAGCAATGTGAAGATGCCGGCAGACGGATGCTCCCCGCG
>LGRX02009824.1:0-18359 GCA_001247695.2 Cymbomonas tetramitiformis | reverse complement strand
TTCAGAATTATTGCCTTGGAAATAATTCGGGTTATTTAAATCAAGACTCACAGCAGAGGCGCGCCCGCGGGAGGGCGCGACAGATCGGGCACAACCTGTAGGCACAGTCTGCCCGATCAGGCCCGACCTATACCGAGGCGGTTTTAGGTCGGAGGGTGTTGCGGCCCGCGAAGCCGCACACAAGTAGGAGCGTTTCACGGGCATGGCAATTCTTGCAATTCTGACCCTGAAAGCTCCGGCTTTCTCTCTCAAATTCTGTAAAAATCTGAGTTGTAACTTTCGTTCAGAAAAATTTTCAGCGTTGAAAATAATTTTTCGAATTTCTTTTGCTCTTCACATCTCATTGCCAACAGGCACACTGCATAGCATTTCATTAAAAATAGCTTTCTTCTTACATGCTTTTAAGTGTGTGAGAGAAAATCTCTTTTTGGAATGTCTTTTCTAGGCTGATTCACAGCTTCACATGCTTTTTAGGCTGATGCACAGCTTCTAAGGCAAAATGTTTAGAGTCTTTTGGGTTGGGTGGGTAGGGAAGGCAAAAGAACAGAGCTGCGGATTCCCACGGGCGGAACTCCTAAATACTGTCGTGTGTAAAGCCTTTAGATCTAACTCAGCTGCTGATTTTGATCTAACGGCTCAGGAAACTCTGATCGATCTACCGGCACAGAAACCTCTAAAATTCCGCAGGCTCCAATTTAACCATTTCTTTTGCTCTTCACATCTCATTGCCATGTAACAGAGATCATTAGGCACACTGCTCCGTGCCAGGCTGCCGCTGCTGCTGCTGTCGCCATCTCGGAGTGGTCCACCCGAAGTACTTCTCCATGTGCTCGTCGGGAACAGCTGCCGGGTCAATGTAGGAGTGGATGGCAGAGGACAGCTGAGACCAGCCGCCCAGGAAGCAGCACTTCTCAAGCGCCGCGCCCACAGCCCTGGCACAGGTACAAGCCCCCTTGCGGGTGCTGTGGCCAGAGAAGTGTCCCCCTTCCGGAGGGACACACCCAAGCTTCCCCAATGCCAACTGCACCCAGCCATTAGCTTGCGCCGACTGGAGCTTTCCCTGCTCCCACGGCAGCCTCCAGTAGCTGCCCTGCACCTCCGAGCCCGTCACCGGGCGATGCCCCCAACAGGCATCCCGCACCTGTTGCCAGTGCTGCAGGAGCCGCACAAGCCCCGCCACCCCCGCCGCGGGGATGGTGAGCCTCCTCCTGAGGCGCACGTGCCCCCTGCCTTTCTCCTTGTGGAGAACCACGGAGATGTCCTCACCTGTGATGCTGATGTGCTCCCTGCGCATGGAGACGCCCGTCTCCGGCCGGCCGAAGGTGACGAAGGCAAACACCACGTAGGTGCACGCCCTGAGCAGCTCCGTAGCTGCCCGGCCCACCGGCTCCAGCCCCAGCCCGTGCGCGTGCACTGCCGAGACATGCCTGGCAGGCAGCCAGGTCCGCACCGTCTGCTCCTCACCCGCGGCTTCAGCCGCCTGCACCTGGAGGCGGGCCATGCCCTTCACTGCTCTGGAGATCGCCCGGCCCCTGGCAGGCCCGGGGAACCCCATGTCCTCGTGGTAGTTGTTGATGGCGGATAGGTAGGGCTGCATGTTGGACGCCTGCACCGTGCCCTTGTCCAGCATGTGAGCAATGTACAGCCTCACCGTGGCCCCCGTTGCCGGAAGCCACTGTCTGCCCTCCGCCTCACAGAACGCCATGAAGGCCCGAGCCTTCGGCCGGTAGTTGCCCACCGTCTTGCCGCCCAATGCTGCCCCCTGCATCTGCACTGCCAGCTCAGTGAGGGAGCTGTCCCCCAACTCTCCTCTCCAGCGCTCCTGAAGCGCCGCATCCCAGCTAGTCACCTCCTGCACCGCTGCCGGGAGCACCTCGTACCTCTCCTTGCTCATGTCCAGGTCCTCCTTGTCACCATCCTCGTAGGCAATGTTGGTTAGGCCGTCCGACCCCGTGTCTCCCACGGTACCGGTGTACCAGGCATCATCCTGGGGCCAGTACACCTTCACCTTGAGGCCACTCGCCAGCCCCGCCTGTGGCGCCTGCCCGGCTGCCCGCCTCCCATCCTGCAGGTAATGGCTCACCGGGAGGCGGAGATGCGGAACATGATGCCGTCCCAACCTGAGGCCCCGAGCAGCTCGGACCCTCCTAGCCGGCTGGGAGTAAAGAGGTCCCTGCCCCGGGGCAAGATCACCACCTCGTCGGCCATGGCCTCCAGCTGCTGGAACCACATCTGCCCCGGCCAGTAGGGCGCCACCACCGTGGCGGCGCACTTCTCCTCCCGCAGCTTGTGCGCCACCTCGTCGAGGAGGGACCACGGGGGGTTGACCCAATTGACCTCTCCTAGCCAGGAAAAGGCCAAAGAGTCCACGCCCTCGCACCCCGGGTCGTGCCACTGTGCGTAGTAGCGCGGCAGCTGGGCGGAGAGCTCCGAGGCGAAGCGGTCCACGGTGTGCTGGTGCCATTCCCGCTCCGCCCACTGAAACCACCTGCGGTTCAGCCGCCAGTCGTCCAGGTCCCGGTCCCGAGACAAGCGGTCGGCCCACTCGTTTGCCTCGCTTCTGATGTACCTCGCCTGGAGCTCGATGTCGTTTAAGTCCAGCAGGATCCACAGGCGCCGCATCCGCCGCATCAGCTCCGGGTTGCGCGACGTGAAGTGCGAGAGCATGGCCACCACCGCCTGGTTGTCGCAGTAGAGGCGCACCACCTTGCCGGTGAGCTCTCTCAGGAAGGATTGCACCGTCTTGTACACGGCCTCCAACTCCAGGTGCGTGATGTGTAGATGCCGTAGCTCGTCGGACCAGAATCCTCTTGCCGCGTGCTTGAGGTTCAGCACCCCGCCCCATGCGAACAGAGACGCGTCGGTGTGCACCTTCGCTCTCGTGGGGCTGCGCCAGATCTTGCGACCGTTCCACCGGCTCTGAGCCGGCAGCCTGAGCCACCACTCGATGTCGCTCCACGCCTGCCGTGTGAGCTTCACCTTCGCGCCCCATCCCCGCCTCGTGGAGAGCACGAAGTGGAGCTCCCTGAGATACAATCTCGCCGGAGGGACTGCCAGATACACAGACTGGCAGAGCCCCGTGAACGCTGCCAGCTTCCGAGCTGGGAGCCACCTCCGCTGTCGCGACGCCTCGCTGAGAAGCGCCTTGGACTGCAGGTGAATCTTCTGCAGCCTCGCCGGTGTCACGCGGAACTGTCCCGCCTTGAGGTCCACCTCTAGCCCGAGGTGCTCCACCAGCTGCGTCGGCTCCCATTGCCCCTTCTTCTCGTTGCGCGACAATCCGAGTCTCACCAAGACCCGGGATGTCAGCTCGCGCGCCCTGAGCGCCTCGATCCTGCTGCTTAGCAGCAACAGGAAGTCGTCCATGTAAGGGAGCACCCGCGCCCCCTGCTGATGCTCCTCGCGGCCGCATCCTCCAGCTCGTCTTCGAACTGCCCAACGTCGTCGCACCTTGCTTCCACTTTGCAGCTTCCGCACCTCCCGCCGATCCTCCGCGGATCTCGGAGAGCGCAGGCACTCCACGAGCACCTTCATGACCTTGACGAAGATTCGTGGCGAGTCGTTCCAGCCGAAGGGAAGGGCGCCGCACTGGAATAACTCCCCCCGCACGTCGAACTGCATGTACTCCTGGAAGGCGGGGTCGATCCCCACGACGTGGTAACCGTCCTGGAGGTCGAAGCTGAAGCACCAGTCGTTCGGCTTGGCGAGCCGACGCAGCTTCTTCAACGTCTCCATCTTGCAGCGAGATTTGACGCAGTGAGCGTTCAACCAGCGGAAGTCCATCACAAGACGCCACTTGTTCGTCCCCGGCTTCGGCACCAGGAACACTCGAGATACGTGTCGTCGCCTCCTCGCTCGCACCCATGCGCCCGTTTTGAGACACCGCTCGGTCTCTGCGGCCATCCACTCCAGCTGCGGAGGGGTGGCGTCGCCCAACGACACTCCGTGATCGAAAGGCAGAGGCGCCTTGTCGACCCAGCGCATCTTTGCCCCTTTGCTGATCCACTGCATTACCTCTGAGTTCGCGCCAGCTGCGCGCCATGCCCCCCTTCTGCTCCGCACCCTTTCCTGCAGGGTGGGCTCTTTCCGTTGAACGCCCCGAGGGGCGGAAGGCGTCCAACCTTTCCGTGATCGGAAAGTTAGGTATGGGCTTGGGCGCCTCGCCCAAGCCCTGACCCTTTACCTCCCTTGCCGCTGCCGCGGCCACCTTCACCTTTTCCAGCGCCTTTGCCCTTGCCTGCTTGACGGTCACGAAAAGTCGAAACTTTGGCGCTGGCCTTGGCGTGCGTGTTCATCACTGCCTTCGCCTTCGTGGTGTCGAATTCCTTCAACCACTTCGTGAGCACTGAGTCGCTCACCAACCCGTCGCTGCCTGCGTACACCTTCTCCTCGATGAAGGCCAACTTCGCCCGCAACGCCTCAGCTCCGCCGTGCGACGTAGCATCAGACTCCATGCTCGCTCTGAGCTGCAACATGGTGTAACGGTTGCTCAGGAGCGAAAAAACGCCCTTAAACGTGTTGTGCGCTGCGAAAACGCGCTCACTCAATTCCTCCACCGTTGGGGGGTCCTTTTCATCTTGACACCAGTCCAGGGTCACCTCGGAAAACGCAATCGCATCGTGCATGTACGACAGCGCAGGGGCAAGCACCAACTGCTCGTAACGCATGGACGAGTTGGTGCGTTTGGAGAGGGCGTCGTAGGTCTTGTCGTTGTACAAGTCGTACATCTGCGGCATGTCCGTCTCCAGTGTTGCAGGTCTCGCAGGGAACGGATTCCCTTCAACGTGTGGAACATACGGGAGCTTTTTTAATGCCTCCAACTCCGCGTCTCCGCTCTGAGCGGAACCACCATCCTGCGAAGCGGCTTTCGCTGCCGCCTCCTCCGCGACTTCAACTCTCGCTGCGAGAGTCTCCATCTGCTTCATCATGAGCTTCATCATTTCGCCCTGTTGCTCCAACAGGACTTCCATCCCGGACTTCGCAGCCGGTTGTCCAGCCGCGCCGGCATTGTTCTCCGACGCGCTTTGCTCACCTTCTTGATCGTTCATTGTAGTAGGTCGTCAAGGGTTAAAACTTCCACAGTAACGTTAAAATGTGGGGTAAAATTTTTTGCAGTGTGCCACACTAAGAATTTCTCCTCGAGGAAAAATTTCTTGTGAAGTTCTTTTGCGAAGGCAAAAGAACAGAGCTGCGGATTCCCACGGGCGGAACTCCTAAATACTGTCGTGTGTAAAGCCTTTAGATCTACTCAGCTGCTGATTTTGATCTAACGGCTCAGGAAACTCTGATCGATCTACCGGCACAGAAACCTCTAAAATTCCGCAGGCTCCAATTTAACCAGACCTTTTTTTCTCCCAGCGCGGAAGCAGTTGCACTGGGAAGTTGGACTGCGGATTAACGCATGTCAGGTAGGTTAGTCGCGGGACCTAGAAATAACTACAGCAGGCAGTTGGAACACGACAAGGGCACGCAGACGGACATTTCTGGTGTTAACGGCCCTTTAAAAGATTCCCGTGACGTCAGGGACTGGACACATCCCGTTTTTGTACCGTGCGGGTGTCGTGTCGACTGCAACCGCTGGGACCCGCGCTTTCCGTACGCTGGTTACGTTTTCCGCCAGCACGGCTACGGGGAGGAACCCGGCAGCGTAGTTCCAAAAATATTCACGTCGGCGCCTGCGGATGAGCGGTCCTTCTTCCGTGGACATCCTACCGTCAACAGTTAAGGAGGAGTGCACGTTCTGTGACCCGGACTCGGGTTCGGTGGTTTTTTGGAGAGCCATTCTGCCAACACAAATTCCATTGCCGAGAAGGAGCGTGCAGCGCCGACGCACTTGCGTAGACCTTTGCAAGGGGTGTGCGAAGGAACTCGAGGAGGACTACCAGGAGGCGGTTTGGGTCCCGATTGGCCGAGAAGAACTTTCTCGATTCTACTTCACTTGTTCTCGGTGGTAACTCCCGCATGTCGGCACCATCGTTGAGGGATCCGGGATGGGTGAACTGGGACACCCAAGAGGTGCGGCAGGTGCTGGAGTCCCTGAGGGACCTGGTGGTGAACGCTCAAGTCCTGAAGACGGATTGGGAAGCAGCACGTTTTGACGTGCTAGCAGGGTTCGCGGCCATCGCGGGGCCGCTACGGACCGTACCGCAGGAGGTGTTGGAGGCCACCCGGGAGCTGACGGCGATCGGCCTTCTGGAGGAAGGCGCGGGTGCGGGTCCGAGCCCGACGTTTACCGTGGCTTCTGAGTGGGCGCTGCGAGGTACGTGGACCTCCGCGCGGGGAATCGCGAAGAAGCGGATGAAGACCGTGAAAGCGTGGGGGACCACCATGCTACCCGGCCTGGCGGCCTCACCGGCACCGGCGGGAGGCGCGGGGGCGCTCGGACTGGGTGTCGGCGGGGGGGCGCCCGGAGGATCGGCGGGCGGGCCGACAGGAACCGTCATCTTGACACATGCCGAGCTGATGGAGCTCCTCGACAAAGCGGTGGCTAAGGCCACGGCAGCGGCAGGGGGGGCTCTCGGTGCCCCTGCAGGAGGAGCTAGCGCATCGGGCGCAGAGGGGCAGTACCGCCGAGCGTTGGCAGCGTCCCAAGGGAAGCGGGACGGGTGGTCAGTGGACCGCCACAAGCAGGTGCGAGCCGGCGTACTAGCAGAGGGGGCGAAGCTGCGGGAGCCGCTGCTGCGATTTCGCAGCGAGCACCCGTGGAAGCGCCCGGGGACGGCGTTGGAGGCGCACGCATTCCCGGAGCTCACATGGGCGCGGCCGATGTTGGAGGAGGAGGCCTGCGACATTGACGAGTTGCCGGCGGGCGAGGAGGCCTCTCTCGAGGATTGGTGCGTCCTCGTACACCTGCTGCGCGTGCGCTTGACCGAGATGCAGGATTTCGTGAAAGGTAAGGAGCCGGGGGCGATCTTCGAGGACGTCTTGGACGACTCCTTCGCGAGGAAGAGGCAGCGCTCTCCCTCGCCCCCGGCGATGAGCAAGCGCCCGCAGGTCGACCCGGGGATGCTGGCAGGCGCGGGGAGCCCCGGGGTGGCTCTTACATCCGGGCGGCGCGGAGAGTTGGCAGCGGCAGCTGCTGGGCTGCGTACCGTCACCGAGGAGCAGCTGCAGCAGGCGCTCATGGGCACCCTCTCCCCCGAGGCGATCCCAAAGCCGGCAGGTGAGGGAGCCCCGCGCCCGGTGATTCCCCCACATGTGGGAGGGGAGCTTGAGGGACTGGACCTGCGGGTGTACCCGGCGCAGAGCCTGGACGCCCAGCAGGCTAAGCTAGTCCTGGGGGAGGACGGGAGGTCACTTCAATGGGAGGCGGCGAACAAGAAGACCAGGTGCTCGACGCTGCCGGAGTGGGAGCGTGGCTTCTGCCACGTTTTGAGGAAGGTGAAGTCAGACCGGCAACATCGTCTGATGGTGTACTTCAAGGACTGGTTTCAACACCGGGCGATGGAGTACGGAGTGGCCCCCTTGATTAAGTTCTACGAGTACCTGATCCTGCAGATGGAGGAGGACCCCTCCGTGACCTTCCGCTGCTACTCGGAGTTCTTCGAGGACTACTCCCGGGAGCAACAGCTACGTCCGTTGAGAACGAAGAAGCCTTGGGGGGACGATCGGTCCCCGCGGGCGGGCAAGCAGGGCGAGCAAAAGGGGAAAGGCGGCAAGGCGCGCAATGACCCCCCCAACCCCCCCCGCGATGGGGGTGGCAAGGGGGGCAAGGGTGGCAAAGGCAGGGGTCGCGGAGGAGTGGAGCTCCCGCAGGTCCGCACCGCTTGCGCGCTCCACAACCGAGGGGCGTGCAACTTTGATCCCTGCAGGTTCGAGCACATTTGCGGAGACTGTGGTGTTGCGGACCACGTGTCGGGGGCCGCGGGGTGCCCCGGGCACCCGTGATGCGGGTGGCAGAGCCCGGCGCAAGCTGCGGCGCCGGGCAACGCCAACAGCAGCAGGAGGGCGCCGGCGGGCGCCGGGGAGGCACCGGCACGAGGGCCGGTGGCCGATGAGGGCCATGAGCCCGAGGATGGCGAGGAGGAGGAAGATGTGATGTCCGTGGCTAACGCGTTCGAGTTCACGCCTGCGGAGCCGGGTGACGGTGACTACATCGAGATCGAGCGCGGTGGGGGCGACACCGGTGACATCTTGCACGGTGGGGACTGGTGGAGGCACCTCGTGCCGACCACATTTGTCCCGGTGTGGGATGTGACGGGGCGGGCGTTGAGGGGGGAGCCCGCGCCAGGATGGACAGACACGATGAGCACGTTCGCGGTGGCGCCAGCTCCGGTGTCCGAGACGGACCCCGAGACATGGAGCGTGATGGACGGGGCGAGCCGGCGATTGAGGAGATCGAAGAGGTGGCCGGCGATCCGCGAGAGACTTCTTCGGCGAGCCACGCAGGAGAGGATGGAGGCGACGGGTACGATGGAGCACGAGCGAGCGAGGTACGTGCAGGAGGTGCAGAGCGTGGGGGCAGCGGTACCGCTGCTTACGGAGCAAGCACATCTCATGGCGGCAGCGTTCGAGGATTGGCATGATGTGGACTTCCTCGTGCGAGGAGCCGCGTGCGGGATCGGGTGGCCGTCGCGCCCGATGGAGGTGGACGAGCCCTTCCACGTGCCCAATTACGTGGGCGATGAGCACATGGAGGCGATGGAGCGCGAGATCGAGAAGGAACTCTTGGAGGCGCGCATCTTCCCGGCGGACGACAGGTTGCCGTGGGGCGTTTCGGCCTTGGGAATGGTGGAGAAGCTCCGCAACGGCAAGGTGAAGTACAGGCCTGTGTGGGATTACTCTCGACCGTGCGACATCGGCGTCAACGCGAGGATGAGCTGGAGAAGGACAAGTTCTCCTCGGTGAAGGACGCCTACGCCCTGCTCCGGCCGGGGTACTGGATGGTGAAGGTGGACTTGGACTCCGCTTACCGATCGGTGGGAGTGGCGAGCCAATTTTGGCCCGCCCAGTGCTTCGAGTTCGGAGGGGTGCGCTACATGGACGCCCGCGCCCCGTTCGGGAACCGGGCATTGCCGGGCATCTTTATGAGGTACACGCGTGCCATCGTGGCGTGGATGCAGGCACAGGGGATTCCATGCGTGGGGTACTTGGATGATTTCTTCATGGTGGCCGCCACGCGTGAGGAGGCTGAAGAGATAATGATGCTGCTGGTCGAGCTCGTTTCATTCCTGGGATTTCGGGTGAACTCGGCCAAGTGTGAAGGTCCAGAGCAGCTGATGGAGTTCCTAGGGGTGGAACTATCCACCTCGGGGGACGTGTGCACGGCGGCCATCAGCAAGGACCGCGTGGACTTCGTCGTGCGCACGGCAAGAGAGGTGCGCCAATAGGCGAGGCGGAAGCCGGTGCGCAGGCGGCAGCTGGAGAGCCTGTGGGGGCTCCTGGCGTTCTGCAGTCAGGTGGTGTGGGGGCTGTCGTTGTACACGCGCAGGGGCTTCTCGATGCTGGCGGCATCGGGAACGCGGGGAGCGGTGCGGATGACGCCGCCGGTGTTGGAGGATCTCGACACCATCGAGGACGTGATCCGGCGGTACAATGGCCGCAAGGTGGTGTTGTTCCGGGAGGACGTGAAGGAGGATTTCTTCGCCACGGACTCGTCGGGCACGAAGGGGATGGGCGGCCTGATGGACGAGAGGTTCTTCCTGCACTCGTGGGAGGACGTACGGAGGATGATCCAGAAGCCCTGGTTCCCCTTCAGGAAGGGCGTGCCCGAGAGCGAGCACATCAACTACCTGGAGCTGTTCGCAGTGTGGTGGGCGGTGGTGCTCTGGGGGCGGCACGTGCAGGGCCGCACGGTGGTGATCAGGATCGACAACCAGTGCGCCTTGCGCCAGGTGGCGAAGTGGTGGGGTCCGCCAGAGTACCTTCCGCTGCTGAAGCAGCTGTTCCTGACGTGCGTGCGCTACGACATCCGGCTTCGGCCGGTGTACATCACCACGAAGGACAACAAGCTGGCGGATCTACTGTCGAGGATGCAGCTCAGGCAGTTCCACATGGAGCACCGTGCGTTCATGAGGGCGACGGTGTGGCGGCAGGACCGTGATGATTGGATGCTCAGCCCGGTGGAGTTCCATTCGCTCGACATGGAGTTCGGGCCGTTCACCTTGGACGCGTGCGTGGCGCCATCGCGAGCGAACGCCTTCTGCGCGGTGAGCTGGAGCCGGGAGGAGGATGCGCGAGTGCAGCGGTTCGACGGGCACCAGGCATGGGGGAACCTGCCATTCTCCATCATGTACGACATCATCGTGAACTGCCTCCGGTGCAAGAAGCGGCAGCAGATGGGCACATCGGGCACCTTCCTGGTGCCGGTCTGGGGGCAGGACCGAGGGCGGGCCCCAGACCCCACCTGGACGTTCATTTTGAGCATGCCGGAGGTGTGCAAGGTGGTGCGAGAGTGGCGGAAGGGCACACACCAGTTCACCGCGCCTGCCTTGAAGGGTGGCGGGCGCTCGGAGTGGGGGCCCACCAGGTGGAATGTGGTGGTGGTGCGAGTGGGCCCAGAGCCGGTGACGCTGCCGGGTTGGGTGTGAGGGCAGACTCGGTGGTGCAGGCACTGCTGCAGGAGCAGAAGCGCTACGAGGAGGAGGCGCTGGCGCGGAGCACCAGAGGAGCCTACAGCACCGGGGCGAGGGCATTCGTGACGTTTTGCATCGCCTTCGCGTGCTTGGGGTGCTTGGAGCCGCTCCTGCCGGCCTCGGATGATGTGCTGGTGTGGTTCATCACGTTCTCATCGTGGTTCCTCGCCCCGAGCACCATCAAGAACTACTTAGCGGCGGTGCGGCAATTGCACCTACAGCGGGGACACGCGTGGAGGCCGGTGGCGGAGCGCTTCAGGGTGGCGGCTACCCTGCAGGGCGTGCGCAGGTACTGGGACCGGCCCTCAAAGCCGGTCATGCCGCTCACCTTGCAGAATCTGTTGGACATGTCCCGCCATGTGGAGTTCGGCTCGCTCTCGGAGCTGGCGTTGTGGGCGGCGATCTTGGTGGGGTTCTTCGGGTTGTTCCGTAAGGACAATCTCACCATGGGTAAGGAGGACGCCTGCAACCCGCGGGCGGCTTTGGTGCGGGATGATGTGCTGTTCACCGAGGATGGCGAGACGGTGTGGATCAGGGTGAGGTACTCTAAGACCATCCAGTGCGGGGAGCGCTTTCACTGGGTGCCCCTTCGGAGGGTGCCGGGGTCGGCATTGTGCCCAGTGTGGGCGCTGCGGGCGCTCATGAGCGCTACGGCGGACAGGGCTGGTGACTCCCCCCTCTTCGTGGCGGAGAAGGTGGTGGGGAGGAAGGTGCAGGTGGTGCCCCTGACCCATGCGGGTCTGGTGGGGGGCATCAAGCGCTTGGCGAAGGCGGCGGGCCTGCGCCCAGAGGCTTACGCCGGGCACTCGCTCAGGCGGGGCGGGGCCACGGCGGCGAAGCAGCTGGAGGTGCACACGATGTACATCAAGCACCAGGGAGACTGGCGCAGCGACTGCTACGAGAGGTACTGCGAGATGCAGCCCGAGCAGAGGCTCATCCTTCCGGGAGCCATGGCAGCGGCCGCGGCAGCTCTCACTTGATGTGAGCGCATGAAGGTGATGGCATCCTTCCTCGGCCCCTTCCTGGCCCCCTTGGGTGAGTGTGTTCAGTGTTGCATTGTGCCACCGGCAGTCAGGCCGCTCAAGGGAGCGAAGAGCCCAGGAGAGGCTAGGCCGCTCAAGAGAGCGAAGAGCCCAGAAGAGGCTAGGCCGCTCAGGAGAGCGAGGAGCCCAGAAGGGCAAAGACGCTCAAGGGAGTGAGAGCCCACGAGGGGCAAAGACGCTCAAGGGAGTGAGAGCCCACGAGGGGCAAAGACGCTCAAGGGAGCGAGAGCCCACGAGGGGCAAGGCCGCTCAAGGGAGCGAGGAGCCCACGGGGGCAAGGCCGCTCAAGAGAGCGAAGAGTTTGACGACTAGGCCGCTCATGGTAGCGAGAGAGGGACTGCCGGCACGCACATCACATCACTGAACCTGTCAGGTGAGCCACTGCACAGGGCAGGAGGCATGGTAGAGGCTGCACGAGAGGACTGCTTGCCAAGGAGGCACTCTGCTAGCCAAGGAGGCAAGGAAGGAAGCAGAGAAGCACTGTTAGCTAGGAAGAGAGCAACAGTAGCTTAGCAGCTCGTGTAGCATTGTCACCTGACAGTTTCTGGGAGACACTCACTCAGCCAAAGGTCAGAATGCAAATGAGCCTGGAAGGCAAAAGAGGAAAAGTGGAAAGGCAGAGAAATGAAAAGAGAAATGGCAGAGAAAGGAAAGACACAGCAATTAACTAATAGCAATTTAATGGGTTTCTCTTTTGCTCGAATCCTCATTTGCCAAAGGCAGGCACTGCAATACATTTCATTAAAATGATTTTGTAAAGTGTTTAAAATGCATTTTGTGCTTTTACATGCTTTCTAAATTCATGTTTTTAATGAGATGTCCAGACTGTCTGTGCACGTCACCAAAAGGAAAGAGCCCTCTGGGTCGGGAGCGGTGGGAAGAGCAAAAGGAACAGAGCTGAACAGGCGTGTCGCTTCGTGGCTACTTGTACATCCTGTTTGTGTCACGGAGCTACATGTGTCATTCGGCTCTACTGCAGCAGGAGTCACGGATTCTGAAAGTCTGAAACCACAAAAATTCTGTTGCACTCCAATTTGAACATTTCTCTTTTGCTCGAATCCTCATTTGCCATGAAACCAAAGATTAAACTGTGAGGCACACACAAGAAATCTGATCTCTGTCACTGTGACCATGTTAACCAAGCGAAGTAGTAGTCCATGTCTGTGTCCCTCAGAGCTGTCGGGTCGATGTAGTGTTGCACTGCCGAAGAGAACTGTGACCAGCCTCCCAGGAAGCACACTTTCTCCATTGTAACACCCACAGCTCGAGCACACGTCGTGGCACCCTTCCGGGTGCTGTGTGCAGAAAAGTGACCTCCTTCAGGAGGTCTGCAGTCCAGCTCGCTGAGAGCTAGACCAATCCAGTCATTTGCCACGGAAGCCTTGAAGTTCTTCGGGTCCTCGGGTAGCAGCCAGTAGCCGTCAGGTTGAGTCTTCGCAGAAATGCTCCAAGCTGTGTCACGGTAGAACTCCCAGTGCTCGATCAGCTCCTTCAACAGAGCCACCCCCTTCAAGGGGATCGTAAGGCGTCGCTTCACTCGATGGTGTCGCCGTCCCTTCTCCTTCAGCAGCACCACTGAGAACTCATCGTCGCCACAATGAACGTGCTGCCGTGACAACGAGGTCCCCGTGTCCGGTCTGCCGAAGGTCACGAAGGCCACCACCACGTAGGTAAAGGTTCGCAGTAGCTGCAGCTCCTCAGGCGATCTCGGATTTAACTTCAGCGCTGCCTCATGCACCCGTCGTACGTGTGCTGCTGGCAGCCACGTCCGCTGGGTCTCGATGTTCTGCTCCTGCACGGCCAGCTCCGCCTGGATGGTCGCCATCCCCTTCACAGCTCGGGTCACAGAGCGCCCCTTCGCCGGTCCAGGGTGACCAAGGTCCTCGTGGTAGTTGTTGATGGCGGACAGGTACGGCTGTAATGATGCCGACTGGATGTTCCCGTCCTCCAACAGAGAGGCGATGTACAGCAACACAGTCGCCTCCGACGCTGGCAGCCACGGCCGTTGGTGCAGCTCACAAAATAAAATGAATCGCCGCGCCTTCGGTCCGTAGTTGTCCTTCGTCGTGTCCAGCAGTGCCTTTTCCTGCATCGACACCGCCAGTTCGGTGAGCCGGGAAGGTCCCAACTCACCCCTCCACCGCTCACAAAGTGAGCGCGTGAGGAAATTTTGTACAGCACCACCGCGCTTGTACTCTTCGTAGTTGCCTCCGCTGCTCCGCTCGGTGTTCTCGCCGTCCGCGTCTGTTGTCTCGTCCGTGTTGTTGATAATTTTGAAGTTCTCTTCGGACAAGTCTAGCGTCTCCTCGTCGCCGTCGTCGTACAGCACGTGCGCCTTCCCGTCCTCGTTGAACTCCTTCACCACACCCGGGTAGAAGCAGTCATCGTCCTCCCAGAACACCTCGATTTTCGTACCCACGGTCACCTTGCTTGCTGTCGTACTCGTAGCAGAGCTTCTTCGTACTTCAGCAGCGTAGTAACTCACGGGCGCGCCTCGATGAAGAACATCACAGCGTCCCATTTTGAGGGCCCGAGCAGCTCGGACCCTCCCAGCCTGCTCGGAGTGAACAGGTCCCTGCGCCGTGGCATGATCACCACCTCGGTGGCCAGGGCTTCCAGCTCCCTGAACCAGGACTGTCCCGGCCAGTACGGAGCCACCACCGTAGCAGCGGCCCCCTCCTCCCGCAGCTTGTGCGCCACCTCGTCCAGCAGCGCCCACGGGGGGTTCACCCAATTGTTCTCCCCCCGCCAGTCGTACGTCAGAGAGTCCACACCTTCGCACTTCGGGTCCTTCCACGCAGCGTAGTACCGAGGAAGCTGCGCGGAGATCTCGGAAGCGAACCGGTCGACTGTGTAGGGCCCCCACTGCTTGTTGGCCCACACGAACCAGTCCCGATTCAGCCTCCAGTCGTCCAAATCCTCGCAACGCGAAAGGTTGTCGGCCCACACGTTGGCCTCGCTGCGGATGTACCGAGCCTGCAACTCGATGTCGTGCAGATCCAGTAGCAGCCAGAGTCTCCTCATTCTCCTCATCAGGTCCGGGTTTCTGGAGGTGAAGTGTGACAGCATCGCCACCACCGCCTGGTTGTCGCAGTAGAGTCGTACGACCTTGCCCTCCAGCTCCTGCAGGAACGCCTGTACGGTCTTGTACACGGCCTCCAGCTCCAGGTGTGTAATGTGCCAGCAGCGCATCTCGTCTGGCCAGAAACCTCGCGCGGGGAACTTCAGGTTCAGCACTCCTCCCCACGCCGTCATCGAAGAGTCCGTGTGCACCTTCGCTCTCGTCGGGGATCTCCAGATCTTGCGCCCGTTCCACCTGCTCATCACAGGCAGCCTGGACCACCATTCTAAGTCCCCCCGAGCTGAACGCGAGATTTTTACCTTCGCTCCCCAGCTGCGTTTCTCCGCCAGCACGAAGTAGAGCTCCCGTAGGTAGAGCCGCGCCGCTGGTACTGCCAAGTACACGGATTGGCAGAGTCCCGTGAAGGACGCCAGTCTCCTGGCAGGAATCCACCTCCGATTTCTCGCTGCGTCGCACAGGATCTCCTTCGCCTTGGTGTGGATTTTGTGCACCCGTCATTCTGTCACACGGAATTGTCCCAGCTTCAGGTCCACCTCCAGCCCGAGGTGCTCTACCACCTGCTTAGGCTCCCAGTGGCCCTTCTTCTCGTTCCGCCGTAGGCCAAGTCGATGAAGCACCAGTTGAACTTTTTCTCGACGCAGAAAGCCATCTCGCTGAGAGTCGACCAGCACCAGAAAATCGTCCATGTACGGTAGTACCCGCATTCCGCTGTGACGGTTCGCTTCCCCGCCAGCACCACCGGTCCTGCGACGGACTGACCATCGCTGTCGTACTGCGGAACCGTCCCGCAGTCTCTTGATTTCTCTGCGATCCTCCGCTGCCTGCGGAGAACGCAAAGCCTCCACCATCACGCGTACGAACTTGCAGAAAACTCTTGGAGCGTCGCTCCATCCGAACGGCATCGCTGAACATTGAAGCAGGTCCCCTTGCAGGTCGAACTGCATGAACTTCTGGAAGTCCGGGTGGATTCCCAGCGCATGAAAACCGTCCTGGAGGTCGAAGCTGAAGCACCAGTCGCCCGGTTTCGCCAGTCTCCTTAGTTTCTTCAGCGTCTCCATCTTCACACGATTTTTTACACACCACTGGTTGAGCCATCGGAAGTCCACCACCAGTCTCCACTTGTTCGTACCCGGTTTTGGCACTAAAAAAGCGCGAGAAACGTGAGATCTTCTCGTCGCTCTCGTCCAGGCACCGTTCTCCAGCAGCCTCTCCTTCTCCGCGTCCAGCCACACCTGCTGCTGCCGCGTAGCATCCCTCAGTGACACCCCGTGGTCGAACGGAGGCGGAGGCTTGCGCTTCCACCTCAACTTCACCCCGTGAGTAATCCATTGCATCACCTCGGAACTGGCGCCCGCCGCGCGCCATGCTCCCCTCCGCTGTCTCACCTGCTGTTGTACGGTGAGTTTCCCCCGTCCAGCGCCCGGAGAGGGCTGTTGCGCTGGACGGGGTGGCGGCACGCACATCACGCATCGGCCGCGGGCTTTCCGCCCCGGCCTTTGCCACCGCCTTTGTCGGTAGGCTGCTTCGTACCGTCCTTCTCTTTGTTCTTACGCTCCTTCCAGCGGTCGCGGTCCCGTGGATCTTTTACAACCCGCGTTTCCGCGCGCGCTGCGTTCTTCGACGTGATGTTCAGCATCGCCCTGCCGCGGTTCTTGTCGAAGTCGTTCAGCCATTGCTGCAACACCTCGTCCGCCACCACGCCGTCTGCTGCCTGGTACACCCTGTCCTCCACGAACTGCAGCTTTGCGCGTAGAGCGTCTGATCCTCCACGCTGCGAAGAACCAGGCTCCTGCTCCAGCTGCCCGCGCAGTTCCAGCATCGTCCAGCGGTTGCAAAGCAACGCGTAAATGCCGTGGACCGAGTTGGTAACTTCGTGGCAGTGTTTTTGCCAGTCTCTCAGCGTCAATCCGCAGTCTTCGTTCTCGTCCAACGCCTGGTTGCACGCGTTCACCACGTCGTGCAAGTAAGACAGCGCTGGAGCCAGAACCATGCACTCGTACTTCATCGAAGAGTTGGACTTCTTGGAGAGCGCGTCGTACGTCTTGCTGCCGTGCAGGTCGTACAACTGCGGCATCCTCGTTGTCAGTGTCGCCGGCCTCGGTGGGAACGGGTTGACGGAGGCTGCTGGCACGTAGTCCAGCTTCTTCCTTCTCTCCAGAAGTTGCTCGGCGGACTTGGCTGCGGATTCCGGGTCAGAAGTCCCAGGCTTCGCTGCCAGCTTCGCCTCCAGCTCAACGTTGATCTGTGCTTGACGTTGAAGCTCAGCACGCAGTAGTCGATGATCCTCTGCCTGCTGCTGTTGCATTGTCAGAATTTGTTGTAACAGCACGTCCTGAGTGGACGGTGCTGCCGGGGAAGGGGAAGCCTGCCCGATGTCTGGCTTCGCCGGGAGGGGAGGGAAATCCTCTGTAGACTTGCTCTTCGAAGAACCAGCCATTCTCTCTCCCTCAGAGGAGTAACAGTGAAGTCAATCGTACTGTCGTAGTCGCTGTGAAGCCGTCGTTTGAAGTCGTAACGCCGTCCCCGCGACTTCACTGTCAGATCTCCTGTCGTCGTTCGATCGCCGTCGTACAACCAAGTGGTCTAGTCACTACCTACTCTACTGTTTTACCGGTGAAACAGGTGAAGAAAATTACAAAATCGGATTTGCAGTGTGCCTCACAGAGTACCGTAGGTACCCGTGAAGTTCCTGTTTGCAAGAGCAAAAGGAACAGAGCTGAACAGGCGTGTCGCTTCGTGGCTACTTGTACATCCTGTTTGTGTCACGGAGCTACATGTGTCATTCGGCTCTACTGCAGCAGGAGTCACGGATTCTGAAAGTCTGAAACCACAAAAATTCTGTTGCACTCCAATTTGAACAAAACATTGCTGAGGCCTGCCAACTTGCTTGACTTGTTTGTCTCACCCTGCTGTGAATTGCTTGAAATAATTCAGAATTATTGCCTTGGAAATAATTCGGGTTATTTAAATCAAGGCTCACAGCAGAGTCGCGCCCGCGGGAGGGCGCGACAGATCGGGCACAACCTGTAGGCACAGTCTGCCCGATCAGGCCCGACCTATACCGAGGCGGTGTTAGGTCGGAGGGTGTTGCGGCCCGCGAAGCCGCACACAAAAGTAGGAGCGTTTCACGGGCCTGGCAATTCTTGCAATTCTGACCCTGAAAGCTCCGGCTTTCTCTCTCAAATTCTGTAAAACCCTCCCTCCGCTCCACTCTGAGTTGTTTGCTTTGTTGTGGGATTGGGGATTGAGGGCCAGGTGACGGCTGCACGAGAGGACTGCTTGCCAAGGAGGCACTCTGCTAGCCAAGGAGGCAAGGAAGCAAGCAGAGAACCACTGTTAGCTAGGAAGAGAGCAACAGTAGCTTAGCAGCTCGTGTAGCATTGTCACCTGACAGTTTCTGGGAGACACTCACTCAGCCAAAGGTCAGAATGCAAATGAGCCTGGAAGGCAAAAGAGGAAAAGTGTAAAGGCAGAGAAATGAAAAGAGAAATGGCAGAGAAAGGAAAGACACAGCAATTAGCTAATAGCAATTTAATGGGAAACATTGCTGAGGCCTGCCAACTTGCTTGACTTGTTTGTCTCACCCTGCTGTGAATTGCTTGAAATAACTCCCCCGCACACGCCTCACGTCATCTCCCCCGCACACGCCTCACGTCATCT